>NAGG01000272.1:0-17298 GCA_003031705.1 Calonectria naviculata
CCTGCCGCCCCGGCCCCTGTCTTGTCGTGATGTGATGACGCCCGCAAATTTGGCCCCCCGGCTTGCATCGCCTGCACCAACACCACCTGCCTGCACTCTCTGCGTTTGGTCCCCTGCGTCCCCTGCAGCATGCGAGGGTTGCTGTTGTGAGCACTGAGTGAGAGCCCCCCCCCCCCTGCGACCCCTCGTGGCCCTCCATGTTGTGTTTCCATCCCCCGCTGTGGCCCTCGTGGAGGGAGGGCTTCTGCCGTCCTTCTAGAAAGACGCAACCATGGCAAGATGACTAGTCACAGGAAGGGAACCCGACGGGACGGTGTGTGTTTTGCCCTTTCCCCCCCTTCTCTCGGGAAGACTGCGCGCGAATGGGATGGACGGCGAACCGTGCTGATGCGAGCGAGACGATGTCTTGACATGTCAAAGACATGTCTCTATCTTTGTCTTGACTCGTCCGGACTCTCTGCCATTATGTCCCCTCTCACGTCGGCACGGGGTGCTCGGAATCCCATCCGGACGTGTTTCTGGTGAATGCCACCTTGTAATCGATCTTTTGCTGGGTATGGAGTAGTCCAATGTCCGCCTGTGCATGTGCAATATTGCCCACCAACTCGCCCCCCGGTCAATCAGACAATTGCAATCGATCCATCAGTCAGTTACGTACGAGGTAAGCAGTATTGTCACAAAAGCTGCAGAGCGACAAAATGATGACCGGCCCTAGCGTGCCTCTTTCTCTACCTCGTTCGCATAGTTGTCCAATCCAATCCACCCGTTCAATCGGTTCTGCCGATGGGCTGGTCGCGTCGACCCGGTGCAAAAAAAAAAGGTCGAGCGCACTTGGCAGATTGCGCTGACCAAGGCCACCGGCCCCCAAGCAAAAGGTGCAAAGGCGACTACATGGCGGGTGCTGCGGATGGTCTCCACTCCACCAGGCAGTCTGAACGACTCAACCATTGAGAGTCAGGCCAGCAGCTCACACCCCCCCGTCATCATCCCGCTGCACATCCCGCTGTGAGGTGCGACTGCGCTGTCTATCCCAAAACTGAACCAATGCAGAGGGTTACCGAGTGAGTGCATCGCGCGGTGCGGTGCGGTACGGTGCGGTGCGATGCAGCTGGGTCCGGCAGCAGTCGAGCCTCAAGCAGCATCACTGTTCCATAAATTGACATAATTGATCCACTCCCGCCCACGAGAACCCAGTGTCATTGCTCTCGCTACCCGACGGAGCCAATGCAGAGCGGAAGAGCGACGTAGAGACTGGATAGAGGCCTGGGCGCGCACACAAGGCACACGACCCGCAGTTGCTTACCCTCTGCTCCCTCACTGACTCTGTCACTGTCTGGGGTCCTCGCCAGCACCCAATGGCAGGCCGCTGGCCAGAGAGCCGACAACGAAACGGGACGGGGCTAGTCCCTCTCCAGCCAAGTCAGGCTGGGGGAAGACGCGGGCCACCAGACGACCCTGTTTCAGCGGGAAATGACGATGGGCCAATCCGCGGCCGCTGCTGCAACGGCGCGGGACCATGGTCGTCGTGGGAAATCGACATGAGGGAAAGATTCAACGAGGCCCCGGTTGCCCAGAGAAAGTGGGGCCCCAGAAGGGTTTAGCTGTGTCGAGGCGGGCTATGCTCTTGGAAGAAGAGGAAGAGTGTCAAGCCAAGCGTAGGCAGGAGAGGGGCGTTTGCCGAGACCTTGGGTGCGGAGCTGAACGCGGCACGCCATTGGCTCAGCAGCGAGGTCGTGTCATAACCCGTAAAAAAGGGCTGCTTCTAAGAGGGAGTCGGCTCTCGTCGAGGCTACGAGCTAAGCTGTTGAAGGTGTAGTTGCATGGCAAGTCATACACTAGCCTTGTCACGCTGTGGTGTGGTGGTGAGAGAGTACGACTGGCGGGCCCCAGCCTGGGCAAATGGCTGGCAGCGATAAAGTGGGCGGTGGATGCGTTGATGGGCGAAAGTGGTTCGCCATGGCGCCCTGACTACAGGACACTACGACGACGTGGATGTCATGGTCCATCATGCATATTAATTCCTTTCCTCATGGATCGAGACGGTCTGCGGTTGCGCGGTGGCGGCCGGTGCGGGGACTGGATGCTGGTCCCGTCTCAGCTCGAGCGGAGCCCTCCCCCCCCCTAGGGATCGTCCACTTGTGCTTAGTTTCTGAGGCCATCATCAGAGCTTGCAGATATCGCGGCTGCTTAGAGAGGCTACGTACTCTACAGATGACGCTGCTCAGGGCATTGGTGTTACCTAGTGCCTCACCTAGCGCCGCCGTTGGCCACTTGGCTACTCCCTAACGAAAACGCATTTCCTTGGCCATCCCGTGATCGTCAACCAAAATAGCAGTGTTAATCAATTGCACCACTAACGTGAAATGAAAACTGGACAAGGGAAGATGGGATAATGGCCATGCGCCAGTCCAGAACCCGGTCCAGAAGCAAAAGAAGCATCGTTGCCATCCTCACCGTTTTTCTTTTTTTACCAACAGGCGGCCTTGGGCGTGAACGTCGTCGCCCTTGTCCGTGTCAGGCTCAGTCAAAGCCAATCTCGAACGGCGTGCCTGTACGGCGTGGAAGCAAATTTGTTTCTTTTTCTTGGTCGGCAACGGCTTTCGGCTGGGCCAGGAAGGGCAAGGAGCACAGTTGGTTGGGCCGGGCAAGCCCCATCCGTCCAAACAAAGCAAAAAGTCTCCTAGAAACCAACGATTGCAGATCTCCGATTACCTACTCCCGTAATTACAACCTCGTCGGACCAGGGGTGGCGAGAGAGGGTCCCGGACGAGATTCGGGCTTGACCACCATGCTTCTGCATCACGTTCCTGTGTTCTGCGCCTTTTTCTTGCTTTTTACTTCGTCTTAGTCCTTCCCCGTATGCAGGTTGTGCCAATGCGTACTGTTTACCTCGTAAAAAAAAAAAAAAAAATGGGCGGTATCAGTATCCACCCGCCAATTTTTTTTTTTCGTTCTGCTTCATGCTTGACGATGCTTGACGGCAAGCTGGCCTCTGACTGGGCTAGACTGCTGCGTGGCGCCGGCTACTGCCCTCCTTCGGGGGGGTTGGACCCCTCCCTCTGTGACAGCGCCGCAGGGCTCACCGTGATGTTTGCTTTTTATTCTGGAATCTTTCCTCAGCTGTTGGGCGGGCGATGTGGATCTAGGCTGTTACAGATTTGACGGGAAACATCTTTGTGCGTCGAGGTGGCGTGCTGATGCCATGCTGGTGTTGTCGATGTTGGCGACTGGTGACTGGTGACTGGCAGATACAAAGGCACAGTAGCCTCAAACACATACATACATGTATGTATGTATGTGTGTGTATGTATGTCGTATCAAGAGCTCAGCCAGTACATGCTCCATATACAGACAGACATGCCTGCCGGTTCCGAGGCGATTCGGGGTAGAAACCGCTCGCTGACACGTATCACATCGATCCCGAGATCGTCTTGCTCGATCCTTCGTTCACTCGCGTATGCATCAAATCACACTCCCAAACGTATCCTTGCATGACTGAGACGGAAAACCACTTCCCCCTCCTTTCCCTCCTTTCCCTCCTTTTCCCCCTCTCCCTCTCTCTCGTACTGGACGAATTGCCTGCACGGAAACCCGATGTTGGCGTGACAAATTTGACAGAGACGTTGTGGCTTGAATCAAAGTAACACACACGCACGCACACACGCACACACGCACACACGGTCCTGTTACCAAACTTTGAATGGATGTACGTGCGTGTGCATACAGCCGTCCGAGAGTCAAGTCTGACAGTTCGGGAGTTTCGGGTGACGGAAAATATGGCACACCATTAACGAGCCGGACTATAAGTGTAATAGTAAATGAATGGATAGAGATGGATGGATGGGTGGGTAAAGAGAGGAATAACCGAAAGCCCCGAACGAGTGAATTAATAAACTCAATTTGGTATAATCAGACATACGAGTTCATCACACAATAACATAACAAGCAATACCAAGCTGGATCTGTTCGTGTCTCGAGTGATGCTTGGCCGGGTTGGGCTGCTATATTCCCCTTGTAGGGTAATTAGATGGGCATTGCCGTCGCATGCACCGTGCTAGATGCTTGGCTCTTCAGGGCTGAGTCCTCTCGGCCTCAACTCTGTTTGACTTCCCCCTCGCGTCCCGCCTTGCCGTTTGTTTCCCGACCCGCCCGCTGTAGTCCGGCTGCCGATTTGCACTGCTAAGCCCAAGGTCTCTGGCTGCTATGCCCTGGGAACCCGGGGCAGTGTAGGGAAGGGATCCCCTTCCTTCACGTGGTCGGCCCCCTGTCCCCTCGTGTGTCACTCAGACACACAAACCCGTCGGGTCAATTACAGCAGTACGACACCAAGACACGGCAGGGCAGAAGGGGACTGAGGGGACCCCGCTAGCATCAGCACCAGGCCGCTTCCAGGCTCCCGGCTCAACCACTCGCGCAGGACGGTGCACCACCTTCGCGGGCCGGCACAAAACATGGTTTTTGGGTAAAACCGCACTCGTGCCGTCACGCGTCCTTCCAGCAGACTGTCTCGCAGATCCCGCCGGCCGACCTCTCGGGCGCACTCCAAGCCAGCGCCACACGGTGGCTCATGTTCAGGCACATGGCATCATCAATTTACACAGCGGCGCCCAAGGCAAGGCCCTTAAAAATCCCTTCACATATTCCAGACGGACCAGGCCGCTGATCCCCCGGGTCCATGCTCCTTCGTCCTCATCCACCCCCATCCAAGTTCCAAGGTCCAAGGTCCAAGGTCCAAGCAAGGCCTCGTAGTCTTACCTACCGTACTCGCGTCCGGACCAGCGCCCGTCCAGTGGCCCGGGCACCTAGCCCTTCCGATCCCCCCGAAAATCTTCAAGCTTCACTCCAGAACCCTTCCGCTCATCGGGATAGAGTTTCCTCGGGTTCCTCCCGTTCTAGTTTTTTTCTTCCTTTCCTTTCTTTTCTCATTTGGCTTTTTCCCGCGTCGCTTTGACACTTTTATGCCTACGTAACACTGGCCCCATCCACCTATTTGCCACAAACATGACGTGGTGGTCGTCTCGTCTTGTAACCGCCCTGGAGCCTGTCGTGGGTTCATCGAATCTGCCTCTCCCTGGCTTGTTTACCACTACTACTTCGATCGATTGATTACTTGTCTCTCCACAATTCTTGGCCCTTTTGCTCCTTCTTGAGACACTTGGGGTAATGCCCGACCCTCTTGTCTCTTGTCGCCCCCCTCGCTCACCTCCGGAACCCTTGTCCGTTAAAGACACACAGACGCACACTCTTCAACACGGGCTTCAACTTGGCTGCTGCGCTGCCCTTGATAGAGCAAGCTCTCCTCGGCAACCAGGCAAAAGCTGCCTCGGGCGAAAATATCACATCCTTTGCGCCCAATCCTTCTGTTGTGTCACATCACAGCCGGCCTGGGGATATCTTCCGGCCGTCCACGTGGGAGACATGCAGGTTCCCCTGGGAGCTCGTGTCATCCCCTTGCTGACCCTCGCCCGTCAACGTGCTCCCTGCGGATCCTACTCCTTCCATGTGTGCTTCCAAATCCTGACTGCCTATGCCGTATCCAACCCGCCGGAGACAGAGCTGACAGGAGCCTGCAGGGAGGTAGGCTGAAGAAACACAACCTCCACGGTGTACAGGGTAGCATGGCAGCCAGCCCAGCTCATGGAACGCTGCCAAGCGAAGTCACCCTCGACGTTACATTCACCATCCATCCCATGTCTCTTCTGGGCATTTTCCCCATTGAGACAACCTAGCGTCTATTGTAAATCCAAATTATCGCGAATCCGAACCCAAATAGGTACAGTCACGTGGAATTGCTGCTATCCTCCGACGCCTCCGCGGCCGCAGGGTATCACCATTGTCACTGGATTGATGGAATTGGTGGCCTTTCTGTTCCTCGCGGCATTCAACCCTCGTTGGGTTAACCACTGCCCTGGACCGGCGATAAGCCTTGAAACTAGAACCCCCCCGTTTGAACTTTCGCCTCCAAATCAAAACGCACATCCGGCCCTGGCAATACGCAACGCACAACGTAATGCGTCCCACGTAGATCACACATCATCCCCCCAGATAGAGCCAGATCAGCCGGCTGCCACAAACCGACCTTGACCAGGGGACTCGTCCTGGCGGCCAGGGGTTTACACATTCTGCCGCAACCGAAACCTACTCATCCCCAGACCTAGGTTTAGTCCGCACACCACACACCAAGCACACTTTAACTTGCCTTGTTCTCAAAACACACAAAAAAAAAAGTCCCTTACCATTTCCCTCATCCCTTCGTTTCTCCTGTATCCTGCAGAAGGCCTAAAGTTAGGCTCTTCTCCCGGCGAAAACCCAACCAATACGCGCCGTTACCCCTGCGTGTCGTAGCATCAACCAACGAAGGTTTTTCCCCGCTTCCAATCCGACATTGGTTCCTGAGTTGCTATTGGTGATCCCTTCAATCAAGCCTTTATGTACTAAATTAATTGCCGAGCTTTTAAACATTATGGGGGATGGCGATGAGGCAGGGGTCGTTGATCTATTGGAGACGCATCGTGCGACAGCTGTGCCTGGATGGTTCCGAGCCTACCCTACACCACTCCCGAGGCAAAAAAATATTACCGTTCAGTCTACTTTAGACGTCAAACTCTGTAATTGTGTGGCAGTTTGAAACGTGATATTCCTTCAGAGTAAAAATAAATTTTCTGAAATTCCCTCGTGCTAGTCATTCAAACTAGTCCAGTTATAAAATTCTGAGTATGGTGATGCAACCTGACGGATTGGATTACTGAACAACAAAGTTTCTTTTTTTACAACGTGAGATGAGATAACGCAGTGTGACGTTGATTAGTGCTTAAATTCAGGATCATTCCACGCCATTCTATTATTAGTATCCAATAACGATGTATGTGTATTTCTGTTGATCCTATGAGAAATACATGCGTGACTATGGAAGATAGTTTTCTGATGTTGGGAGAAAACACAGTAACAAGAGCAAAGTTGTGAAAGACATCTCTGTCATATGGTCCTATAATATACTGATATTGTTATCTTGATACAGTTGAATTTGATGACACAAAGGTCTGGATTACGTTTAAATGTAGCTCACAGCAGGCCATGTATGCCGAGACAGGACCGATACATTCATTTTCGCGCATTGTTTCCATGTTTCTGAAGTATTTACCTCATAAAATGCAGCTTAATATATTAGACGCTATCCAAAAAGGTGGATTTTGGCACTGGTATTATTGCAACCTCAGATTTGTTTTCTCCAACTTTGCTACTGTTGTATACAACTATGATAGCATTAGCATACACTGATAGACAATAGTACCGAGACATGTCTAGAAAGAATGCGGGAATAAACTCGGAGTCAAAGCGATAAGGTGCTGTGAATGGGTCTTTTCATTGAACACAGACTAAGCAATTGCTGCATGTCTCATCACCAAGAACATTCGGGTTTACATCCCTCTATCACCTCGTATTCTAGGCAGAACCACAATTCCTGTTTCAAAAACAGCTGATGTTGATGTGAAGTGAAGTGCATGTATCAAGCTTACTTCGCTAAGAGTTGTTTCCAACTGAGGCATACATGGAACATGTTGCGTCGGAGACACGTCCGGATTTGTTACCGAACCAGATCACCAGACTAAATATGACTGATCTGATGCAAATCAATCGACCGACTTTTTTTTCTTTCTTTTCCTTTCGGGACGAATCTCAACCCGCCTCGGACCGACTGTCAAACAAACGATCATCTCAATCACATAGCGTCTGGAGGAAGACTGGCATGCTGGGATGTTTCCCGGCCTTATTCTTGTAACTAGCCGCCATGTCTCAGAACTGCACGACTGATGTATTTTTGTGATAATTATCCGTGTACCTGCTATATTGGTGCGCTAGTGGAACGCGAGCACTGTAACTGGCAATATCCCTAAACATAGACTTTATCTGCCAAGCGTTCGATGGAGACTCGACGTCAGGTGGCCCAGGAAGGCTGACTGGGGCTAATCGACGGTGTTAAAAAACCTGGCAATTGCTTTTTTGGAAGGCCGTCCAATTAGATATCGTTTGAGTCAATATCATGTCTAAGCCGCGCAACGAGTTACTCGGACTGCGAGGAACGGGATGACTGGACTCACAAGGGCTGGCATTTGAGACACCGTCTCACAATTTGACATGCGTATACGTAATGTGTATGCGCGGAACTTATTTTTGGCTTGTTAACTAGCCTTGCTAGAGGGATTTCCCTGCCACCAGAACTGGTCGCTCTTTGTTCGTCCCGATAGTTGTGCGACAGCCGTGGGTATCCCGGGCTGCCGTTCCGAAAGAACACCGCCCAGGCGCACTCTCCATCCCCAGGCCGAAAACTGTTTCTCCCGATTCCCACGTTCCAGCCAACATTCATTCATAGGCCCAAGTGGGCTCCCCACCTGGTGTGGGTTTTCCCGCCAAGATAAGCGGTCAGCTAGGGAACCTAGTCGCGTCCAGCCGTCCGCCATGTCTCAGACAAAAACAGGCTATAGGTCGGCGGATCGTGCTCCTGCAGCGACAGTCTCACATAGCTCTCCCAATTCCGAGGGACCCAGCTGGAAGGGTGGTTACGCGGCATATTCTCCGCACTTGGGGCGGCAAGACGCTTTTGGCATTCGCTTGGAATAAGGCTGGATGTTGGAGCCGAATCTTGAGATGTTGTTGACTCTGTAAATTTCGAGCTAGACTATTTCCGCCAAGCAATACTAAGTCTATTAAGTATGAGTTAATACACCGAGAATTCCTCCTGAGATTGACTTTACGGCTGCCATTCGATCAGGTCGGGCTGATCGGCGACAATTGACGCCGCCACCAAGCGACTCTCTGCCGCTGTGGGGTCCGCATGGCAACCCGCATATCACATTCACGAATTGTATCCTCGGATACTGAGCAAGATCTCACAGTTCCAGCCACCGGGTCACCAGTGTGGCCTTGAGACGGCTCAGGTGGAGAGAATGAGTGCCCGCGTACAAATAGCCCGTCTAGTTGCTGATTCCCGGCCCGGATTGTTTGATGCATCTTAGACACTTACCATATCACACCTTCATCATAACCATGCCTTCCTCTAGACTCATCAATCTCTCCACCGCGCTCCTCGCCGCTGTTGGCGTTGTGGCTTCTGGCAAGGCCCACACCAACGAGTGCTACAGCTGGGACACCAAGGAACTGCACTGCTTCAACGGCGAGTGGGACACTCCTCAGAAGGTTGAGCCCCTTGACATTATCTTCGTCGGCGATTGGCTGCGCGACTACGGCCGTGAGGTCGAGGGCGGTCGTTTCTGGACCATGACTGCCAAGGACGCCCCCAACTGTGCTGAATGGGAGGTGTTCCGAAATGATACGGTCCTTGTGCTGGCTAAGCACCTCAGCACCACCGAGGACTCCAGGGTTCTGTACGAAGACATCGCCAATACTATTGATGGCGGAAAAGATGACGCAAAGAGCATCTACTCCAAATGTCAGAGAGATGGCCAATCCACAAACGATGGTGGCTCTTATGGCGTTCAGTTTGACCCCGCCAACCCCTCATACCACACAGACGACTACAAGAAGGGTCCTTACACCCCCGAGGGCATCGCTATCAAGGTTGTGTACAACCCTGACTACAAGCCCAAGAACGAGGACCTTTAAATGTTCAAAGGCCTTCTTCACACGGCTGCATGCTGTATGGTGTGCCGAATGAGGGATGGAATGTCTAGCTGGAGATTCTGTTTTGTGGACAGGTGCTCTGATGAAATGTGATCAGACACGTTGTGTTGAGCGTCAGCTTCTAAAAGAGATAAACGATAACGAATAATTTATGTATCTAAATGGGATTTACCATAATAAAAAAAGCTTTTGAGCATCCATCATGTGATGCTCTTCAATACAATGCGTTCTTTTTCACCATAGTGAATCCATGTCAGGGCATGAAGCCTGTCTTTACACTGAATGAGTCTACTGTAATTTAATATTATGAACTTGTCATCATGTATTTATACTTGACAATATTTTGTATAATTTCGGGATGTCTTGCTAACCCGACATTAATCCACAGTGTTTATCCCACGCTTTGCCTCTCTCTCTGACATGTACTGACGCCACTTGGGGTTCAGGATATATACGGGGATGCCCAGAATGAAGATGGCTCCAAAGATGCCAGCTAGAACGCCAAATGCCCACTTGTAACCGTGGTTCTCAACCATGGGAGTGAGACCATATGTCACGCCAAACGAGACAATATTCTTGGTACCTACAACCACCACCAGGGCCGGACCAGGATGCTTGGGTGCAGCCTCAGATGCAAAGGTGGTGGAGACAATGATGATGGCAGTAAATGAGTATTGGAAGAATGTCCAACCCAGGTACGGAGCCCACCACGAGGGGCCCCCGTCTGCAGTGAAGCCGTAGAGGAGCAACATGCCCACGCCAATTATGGCCGGGGGTACCATGGTCAAGAGGTGATGCTCTGGCTTGTGAACACCGCGGCTGCGGCGAGCCATCCACATGACAAAGGGCTCGCCCAAGAAAGTGCAGTACATCATGCCAAGCACGGCGCCGACGATACCACCAATATTGATCAATCCCACGTTCTTTGCCTGCCAGTGGTAGTTTTGCATCAGGACTGTGTTGTAGGTCAGAGACATCCCGACGCCGCAGCCGAGCACAATGGACGATGTGAGGACGGAGTACATGATACCGGGAGAACTCAGGCTCTGCAACATGTGAAGCCAACTCAAGAGCATAATGCGCAGGGGCTGTGGTTGAACTGGTGACCATGGCTTAAGGCGCTGTGCGTAAGTCTTCCTGATGCTTAATGCACTATCATCAGGATTGGGGAGCGACATGCCCTCTTGGCCCATGCGTTCAAGGTACTCCTGAGCTTCCGAGTCTGGGATGATGCGAGTCACACCAAACTCATCAGTAAAGACGAGCTGGCCATCCAGACTGGCCGCCGGACGGGTGAATTGCGTCTCAAAGGCGAAGAAGAAGGCAATGACTAAACCCACAGCCACGGTGATGACAAAGACCCAGTAGTACCAGCGCCATCCCAAGTCAGCGTTCAAGTAGGACGAAGTCAGGTTGATGGTGGAGCTGAGAGCGTTCTGGACCATCCAGTACAGGCCAAAGATGCGTGCTCGCTCGTGCAAGAAGGTGACTTCAGTCAACATGAGAGGGAGGAGAGACTCGGACGTGCCAGTAGCCAGACCCTGAATCACGCGAGCTGCGAGGTGTCCGTCATAGCTGTTTTGAGTTGCGGCACCGATGGTGGCAGCAAGCAGTATAACCATCGAGATGAGGAAGACGGGCCTGCGACCAAAGGCCAAGGAGAGAGGAAGGATAAGATAGTTTCCTGGAACTGTGGTTAGAATACATTGTAGGATCTCACATTTCGGAAGTGTTGAACTCACCCAAGCCAATGCACAGGGTCGGCAGCGTGATCAAAAATGTAATCTGATCTGAGCTGTATCCCTGAGGAAGGTACATCTCAAACATGACATTGAGAATGGCGCCCAGTCCGCTGGCCAGCGAGAGGCCCATGATGGAGAACCAGCAGCAGCAAAAGACGACGCCGTACTTTTCCCATGGCCGGAAGTTGAGCGGGTCATTGGGATCCGAGGAGGGGACTGGGATCTTGCGGACCTGGCCCTGCTTGTCAAAGAGCAGCGCGTTGCCCTCGATGTGGCCGGCGTGCCCATCACCGAGCTCGAGGCCGGCCTTGGGGTCCTCGAGGTGCTCAATGTCGGTGTCGACATGGTGCTTGGCTGAGCCCGACATGGTTCAGGTTCCCTTACTTAGACGAGGGTGTGAAGGAGAGATGGCACAGAGCGAGAGTGTCATTGGGAAGGCAGGAGGCGAGGGATAGTTATATATATTCCTGCAAACCATTCAACTGTCCCGAATAAGCGAGACTGCTCCCATATCCCCCGGTGTCATCCATCCCCGAGCCGTTGGTCAATGGTAAAATGGCGGGGAACCGAACACAGACACAGCGCCTTCCCCAAAATCTGGGGGATCTCGGCTCGGTTTCTGTGAGTGGGGCACCCGCCTCCGCATGGGTCTCGGTTCGGAAGACGTCCATTTGTGGCCTGTAAGCGGCGCATGCTATTTCGCGTCGTACAAAGCAGGCTTTGGGCTTGTCGCAAGAAATTGGAGCTGGCCTATTTATTATTTAATGCCTGGATGCCCCGTCTGTTCCCTTTGCGTAGATGAGATGTTGAATTTGAAGAGTCTCTCACCGCGGCGCCAGGCCATCGCATTGGTGTATTCACATGCCCCTGGACGCTGCTGATGCTCTTTCTTACCTGCTGCATCCCCTACACGCAAAAAAAGCCCGATCCAAATAATCCGAGGCAGTTCTCCACCTTCTTCTCCAACACAAACGAGCCGGAATGAGGGGTGGGGGACCGTTGGGAGACGTGATTGCTGAAATCTGCACATCTTTGCACATCCCCCGAACCGAGCCCCAATTGCCCAATCGAAGCATTCGCACCATGCCGCAACCGACTAGCGTCCACGGAACCGAAAAGCTGGAACCAATGGCGGCATTTGTAAAGCTGATGTTTACCCCAATGTCGGTCAACGTCGAGTGACTGGCTCTTCGGGACGGCATTGGGCGATTGAAGGTCATTACTATTGCAGATTTTGGCACTACAAAATTTTACTACCCTATTGTAAGCTATTGAGCCAAAAGTGGATTGTCTGTAGGGTCTCTTAATCGACATGGCTACTCTTACTCTGGGGCGTCAACAAGGTTAACGAGTACCATGGTGCTCGTGGTTCACCATATAGAGGTTCTTTGCAACCTTGTTATTGCGGAGAAAGGATGTCTGCCCCAAGGAAACTGTTATTTTCCTGTTGTAAACTTCATCTTCACACCTCCATGCATCCTCTAATTCTTAGAACGGAAACATCATCATGGCACCAGTTCCACCAAACAAAGTCGTCTTTTTTGATTTGGATAACACACTTTTTGACCATTTCCATTCACTGAGATGCGCTCTTCATGCAATACAGCAGAAATACGATGGACTCTTGGGTTGTGATCTTGATTATCTGATCGATCGGTATAATAAAAGTCTCCAACAGGCTTATGAGCTCTATCTTGATAGGCGGATCACTTATGAGGAAGCTGATATAAAGAAGATTCAAATTTTATTTGCAGATCTTGGCTTGCCGGAACCCACCCCTGATGAGGTCAAGGAATTTCGTGACACGTATAACCCGGTGTATAGAGAAAACCGGAGGGCAACACCGGGTAGTATCGAGACCCTATCCCGGCTGCGTGAGTCCGGATATCGGCTTGCCATCATTACAAATGGCCAAACTGAGGACCAGGTGGCCAAGGCAAAAGCTATAGGAGTACATCACTTTTTCGATCATTTTATCACATCCGAGGCGGCAGGATCACGCAAACCAGATATTGGGATATTCCAATTTGCTATTAAGCAACTTGATGCTCCTCTGAGTACAACATATATGATAGGCGACTCTGCTGATTCGGACATCAAGGGTGCGTTGAGCGCGCAACTGAATGCTATAATGTACTCACCCATGGATAAGAAATCCAAGGCACATATGTTCAGGAAAGAAGTCCCCGTCATCAACCATATGAGTGAGCTTCTTGGCCACCTGGGAATTGCCCTCCGTCAATTCCAATCGCGCCTCGCTTTCATCCCAGGTCGAGTAACTATCAAAGGTATGGGCATCGATCTAATCACTGAGCCACGCAACTGCCTATGCATATCCAAAGAGACTGCTCAATCACTTACCGAAACCATGGGCCTTGTCATTAAAGGAGTTTCTGAGAAGCGTTACGTAGGAGCTATGTCTTGTATTGAAGGGATGATAAGATCCATCGCAAAGGCAGCAGGGCAGATTGACGAGAAAGCAATCCGGATATCATTTCCACACCAAGGTCAAGTTGAGGCAGCAGGAGACCCACCTAGGTATCGGACCACAAACAGAGACCATAGCATCTGTATCGAGTATGTGGAATTTGACCTTGCAGTGGATTCGGAGAATGAGGCGGCGCTAGCAAAAATCACGGCTCTCCTACAATGGCACTGTGATGAGCTCATGAGAGACCATCCAAGAGCCGCAACCCGTCAACTCCGTTCCGCAATGTTGATATTGGCTGAGGCTGGAGATATCATGAAGGAGACGATTGTTGCGGGAGATAAGATTGACGAATAATTTTATGGCATCACTTGTCATATAAAATTCCTACAGCTTCTTATAGATCATAAAAATATTCTCTTGAATAATATTGTCAACGCCGCATAACTGCACGCAACTCAAAGATACTCGCTTGGGTTCTTCTCTAATACTGCCCACCCGTACAGCCGACTCTCTCTACCATAAATCCAGCGTCAGCTTCTTGCCCCGACACCGTGACACGCACGCCATCATAGAAGTCCCCTCGGCCCTCTCCAGCGGCGTCAGAACCGCATCTCGATGCTCTGGCATCCCGTCCAACACGCGGACCTCGCACGTCCCACACAAGCCCTTGTTGCAGGTCGACAAGACACCCGCACCCGCTCCGTTGACGACGTCCAGCACGGATCTGTCTTTGGGCACGTGCAGCGCGCGTCCGCTGCGGGCGAGGATCACGTCAAATGCCGTGTTCTCCGCGTCTAGGCCGACTGACGAATTGGAGAAGCGCTCCATGCGGAGGACGCCCAGCGGCGCGTCCGCAATGGCTTGCTCGACGCCCATCATGAGACGGTCGGGTCCGCAGCAGTACACCCGCAGCCCCTGCGGATCCTCTGCACGCAGGAAGGAATCGAGGTCAAATCGAGCGCCATTATGCTCATCGCTCGGCCACACCGTAATGCGGTCACCATGGGTTTCCATAAGCTCATCCACATAGGCCAATCCTTGTCTCGAGCGGCCCAGGTAGACAAGCTGGTAATCAACACCCGCAGCAGCCGCGGCGGCGGCAGCCATGGCCTTGATCGGCGTGATGCCTATACCGCCAGCTACGAAAACTGTTCTGCGTGTGCCGTGCTCGAATTTACAGTTATTCCTTGGACCACGGATGACGAGGCTGTCTCCTGGTCTGACCGTCTCGTGTAAGTGACGAGAAGCCCCGAGACCCCCATCGTCTCGGAGCACTGCAATTTCAAGTCGGCTCCGATCTGCTGGATTGGAGCAGATCGAATACTGGCGGAACCCGAACTCGCCCACCCTGACGTCAATGTGAGCTCCCGGAGTCCATTCAGGAACCACTGCCCCATTGACGCCGCGCAGGGAAATCCTGAGCACCCCCGTGGCAATCTCCTCTGCCGCTTCGACACGCATCTCATGCTCCTGCGGCTTTGAGGGGAGTCTGACAGCCGAGTCCGGCTCGGACACCCTGCCCCGTTTCAAGACCTCGTCTGCCGCTGGGGGATCCCACGCAATCACCACCCCATCGACACCCCGTCCCTCCCGCCCCTTGGTGTACGGAATCTTCTCATACGGCGTGACCAGTCTGAGATTTGGCAGCCGTTCCCGAATGACGGCAAGTTCCGTGCAAAGAAGCAGGCGCGCAAACGGCGCACCGAGACACGCGTGGATTCCACGGCCAAAGCCCAAGTGCTGCGCCTGGTGCTGACGCTGGATGTCGATGCTGTCTGCGCCGGAAAACTTTGTCTCGTCCCGACTCCCAGAGTTGTAGGCCACAAACAACCTGTCCCCGGGCGACATCTTTGTTCCGCCTATGGTTGTTTCCTTGGTAACTAGTCGTGGCATGCCCGTGATGGCAGACTCGTAGCGAAGAAGTTCTTCAATGGCCATGTTTCGGGTCTCGTCGCTTTTGGAGACGTCGTCCCAGAGGCCATAGTGAAGCAGATGTGCAAGACTCATGGCTAGAAAATTTGTGGTCGTCTCGTGGCCTGCCAGTAGTAATCCTGGGATCATGGCTAGATGTTCATAATCCGTT
Source organism: Calonectria naviculata (assembly GCA_003031705.1). Taxonomy (NCBI): domain Eukaryota; kingdom Fungi; phylum Ascomycota; class Sordariomycetes; order Hypocreales; family Nectriaceae; genus Calonectria; species Calonectria naviculata. The sequence goes on from NAGG01000272.1 coordinate 15,896, forward strand.
ATCTGAACGTTGCCTGCATCGCGCTCATTCCAGATGTGACTGATGAGGTCGTCTCGCCTGTCCGTTTTACGCTCCTCAATGACCCCGGCAACATAGTCGTGAAGATCCAGAACATCTTGCACCCTCTGCTCAATTCCCACCTCCTCATCCGCCTTTGTAATACCCCCAAACAAAGCCAAGCACCGACCTATCCATTCCCAACGAGCGGGATCTAAGCCTGCAACGGCGACAATAGTGCGAAGAGGCAAGGGCAGAGCAAAGTTCTTCTTGATCTCCACGGTGCCGTCCTCGACAAAGCCGTCAATCAAGTCATGCGCAGTCGCACGCAACACGGGCTCGAACCTTTTCAGCCTGCGAGGCACAAAAAACGACGCGACGCTCTTCCGGAGGCGATCATGGTCCGGGTTGTCCCAGGCCAGCAGCGTGCCCTTGTCGGGAACCTTGTTGGCGAAAATGTCCTTGACCTGCGGCGGGAACTCTGGCACGGTGGGGCGCGAGCTGAATGTCTCTGGCCGGTCCAGGACGGAGACGATGTCGTCGTACCGAGAAACCACGAACCCGCTGAGTTTCTCGTTGTATTCGACCCCAGGGCGGCTGCGTGTTGCTGCCAGGTCGTGGAACAGACGGCTGGGGTTGGTAAATGGACAAGCCATGGCTACAGGGTGTTGGCTTAGTTATGAAGGAAGCCGCTTTTGTATATACAGCTGTTTATTGAGAGGATACTTGTATACATTTATCACACGACTCCAGTTGACTGGACGTGTTGTTGCATTTTATCTCCATTTCGGGTCGCCGAGCCAAGACCGTGTGCGATAGGCGTCCGGACCGAGCCGAGTGCTTGTGGGGCCGGAGAAGTGGTCCCTTCGCATCCGATGTGGCGAGGACTGCGGCTTCAGTGGCGATTAGAGGGGCATGCGCCGTATTACTAAATTTACGTATTTGGCAATCATCTCCTCTCATCGCCAAACATCATGTTCTCTACAAAGGGCTTAAGAAACGTTGGCAAATTACCATGGCATGGGATTTGAAATCGGGTTTTGGCACTTGCAAACCACACTGTTTTCATTCCTAATCTCGGGGGTATCAAATCCTCTACTCACTATACCACTCTCTTCCCAACTCTCCTATCCGTACTCAACTCCGGATGGCTTTGTTCGCCTCCATTGTAAACCAAAAAAAAAAAAAAAAAAAGGCCAATGGTACGACACTGGCGCCCAACTCCGCGCTTTACCGAGCTATTTCCGCTTCCCCGGGAGGGGGGGGAACACAGATCTCATCAGATGTGATCGGTGGAGGCCGCGGAGCAAAAAAGGCGTGTGGATGTGGATGTGGGCTCTGTTGGGGTGGGTTCATGCACGCGCCTCTTTGGGAAGGAGACTCAATTGACTTTTTTTTTTTTTTTT
>NAGG01000273.1:0-96403 GCA_003031705.1 Calonectria naviculata
CCTCTCGATTGGCTCGGCCATCGAGGCTGACGGAGAGCTTGCGAGCATCGAGACGGACAAGATTGACGTCGCTGTCAATGCCCCCGAGGCTGGTGTCATCGCCGAATACTTTGCCGCTGAGGGTGATACTGTTGTCGTTGGTCAGGACATTGCCCGCATCGTGACCGGCGACGAGGCTGGTGCTATCAAGAAGCCCGAGGCAGAGGCAGAGACCCCCAAGGAGGAAGCCAAGCCTGCTGAGCCCGCTCAATCTCAAGCTGAGGAAAAGGCTGCTGCTCCTGAGCCTGCCCAGCCCGCCGCTCCTGCCCCCGCCGCTACTCCTGCTCCTGCTCCTACACCAAAGCCTGCTCCCAAGCAGGCTCAGCCTGAGCCCGTTGCGTCGGCTCCTGCCGGCTCGCGCGGAGAGCGAGTTGTAAGTCACCTGCAAATTTGCACTCATTCACTGCGCATAGCTAACGAGATTCGATCAAACAGGAGAAGATGAGTCGCATGCGAAAGACCATTGCCAGCCGTCTCAAGCAGTCCCAAAACACCTGCGCATCCCTCACCACCATGCAGGAAGTTGACATGACCAACCTGATTGCTTGGCGCTCCAAGTACCGTGAGGAGGTCGCCGAGGAGTACGGTGTTCGTCTGGGATACATGGGAGCTTTCACCAAGGCCGCTACCATTGCTGCCCAGCGTATTCCCCAGGTCAATGCCTCTATCGACACTGAGAAGGAGATCATCACCTATCGCGACTACGTCGATATCAGCATTGCTGTCTCCGCTCCTAAGGGTCTCATCACCCCCGTCATCAGAAACGCCGAGTCTTTGAGCATCGTCGAGATTGAGCGCCAAGTTGCCGAGCTGGCTAAGAAGGTGAGAAGTTATAACCCGTCTCGCTCAGTCTTATTCACGTAACTAACTATTTGTGTCTAGGCCCGTGACGGTAAGCTGACCATGGATGACCTCGAGGGAGGCAACTTCTCCATCAGCAACCCTGGACCTTTTGGTTCCATGTTTGGAACTCCCCTCATCAACTACCCCCAGGCCGCCGTCTTCAACATGAACGGTATGCAGGACCGTGTCGTGGCTATTAACGGCGAGGCTGTCATCAGAAAGGTATGTTGGCACAAATTGAAAAGAACACTGTCGCATATTTCAACGGGTGGCTAACTAAATTTGTTCTAGATGATGTACATCAGCTTGACCTACGACCACCGTCTGATCGATGGCAGAGAGGCCGTCGCCTTCTTGAACACTATCAAGAAGAACGTTGAGGATCCCTCCCGCATGCTTCTTGCCTAAGGGAGAGGAGCATTTGTATTTTAACTTGGGTGCGAAAAGTCAGTCGGAATAGCTTTAGAACTGGATCGTTGAATCACTCGGGGGGTTGCATGGGCCGGCGCTTTCATTTAAAGTGGCGATTATTCGAGAAAATCCCATGCTGTATTTACAATGTGCAATCTAACATAATACGTTCAAAACTTGCCGCGTGTGATTTACGACATGTCAATGGTTTCTTGGAGTTGTCTATGAAGGATATCTAATCTCGACCATTATAGTCACTTTTCTGGACGTAGTGAAAATAGTTAAAGATATTCCCTACTGGTACAGGAAACTCTTTGGACAACTGCTGAGTATCAGGCAATTCACTTCTACATCCCATGTCATACTGGTGTCGTTCTCTAAGACGGCTACTTGACTCGGCGCAAGACTTTGGCTGAGGTGGAGCCTCCAACTCTTAGTAGCCCTCGGATGTGGTGCCCGGAGCGCTCCACTACAACACCATTCTCATTGGCCCCGGCGACGTTGTGCGAGCTGAACAGCCCCTTGAACCAGAATATTGAGTATCAATGGACTAAACGGTCACTTGCCATTCCCGAAATGCAAGCAGTGCTGTTAGACGCAATATGCGGAAGACGCCTCCGCTTCGGCATCCATGGCATTGCCGTGGGCCTTGAGTTTGCTTGCCTCGGGACATGGTAGCGTCCCCCTCCAAGTCTTACTTCTTTACGAGGCTGCATCTTTGACTCTTTTCAAGTCGACTACCAGAGGATCTTCATGGCCCAATTTTAATACTGTACAGTGCTTCTATATTTTGTATGCATGAGTGATTAAGTCGAAGTGTAATTCGCCATCACCATGCTCCGTAACATACGGCCCATTGCTACTAGTCGCAAGACACTGGGCCGCCTGGCTGTCCGGAGAGTTGATGTACGTCGGTGTATATCCACAAATGTCAACTCCAGCAAAGTCGGCCAGAATCTGTCCCAAGTTGGGGGGAACAGAAATTATGCTACGGTACAAGCAGAAGCGACGACGTCGACTGTCTCGCCACCGGTAAGTTTCCATACTCCAAAGATACCAAGAACTTTATGTCTAATTCGATCGCCACAAGGTGGTGGAGGAGTCGTTTCTCCATGGATCTGCTGCTTCTTACATTGATGAGATGTACGAGTCCTGGAAGCACGCACCAGACTCCGTTCATGTCTCATGGCGCACATATTTCCGAAATATGGAGGACAGGTCACAATCTCCAGATAAAGCTTTCCAACTCCCACCTGGTTATATCTCATCACGAGACCCGGCTTTGAAGACTGGCCTAGTGAGCCAGGATAGCCAAATTCAGGACCACCTAAAAGTGGTCCAGCTCGTCACGGTATACCAGTCTCATGGCCATAATGTTGCCAACATTGATCCATTGGGACTCAGGGAAAGCGGAAAAGGAGTTCACCCTAACAGACCTAGTGAGCTTGATCCAGCATCATATGGGTTCACCTCTGCCGACATGAATCGCCAATTTGTTCTTGGTCCAGAAGTACTTCCATATTTCACGGGAAATGAGCGCAAGACTATGACTTTGAGAGATATTATCTCTGCCTGCGAGTCAGTCTACTGCAATAGTTTTGGAGTCGAGTATCAACACATCCCCGACACCAAGAAGCGCGAATGGCTCCGTTCAAGGCTTGAAGTTCCGTCGCCGATCAAGTTCTCGCAGGATGAGAAGCGGCGAATCCTTGACAGTCTGATCTGGAGCACAAGTTTTGAGCGCTTCATTGCTACAAAGTTCCCGACTGAGAAGCGATTTGGCCTTGATGGCGCAGAAGGACTCGCACCGGGCATTACGTCCATCATTGATCGAAGTGCCGATGTGCATGGAATTGAGGACATCATTATCGGCAGCTGTCACCGAGGAAGGCTAACCATGCTTGGAACGGTTTATGGCAAACCTCGCGAAGCAATCCTAGCCGAGTTCGCCGGTCGCGTCAGGACGGATTTCCCCGGAATGGCTGGCGATGTCAAATATCACTTGGGACATGATGGTCATCGAACCACTGCGGAAGGCCGCCGAGTTGGTCTATCGCTTTTGGCCAACCCATCACATTTAGAGGCTGTAGATCCTGTGGCTACGGGGTCTGCATACGCATCGCAGCAGCTCAGAGGCGACACGGATCGGAAACGTACCATGTGCCTAGCCTTGCACGGTGATGCTGCATTTGCTGGCCAGGGCGTGGTGTACGAGACACTGGGCTTGTCTAGACTTGATGCTTATCAGGTTGGGGGAACAATCCGAGTCATTGTCAACAATCAGATTGGCTTCACTACCGATGTGGAGAATTCGCGATCAACCCCCTACGCGTCTGATCTGGCCAAGTACATCAATGCTCCCATCATTCACGTCAATGCTGACGATGTCGAGGCTGTCACTTTTGTGTGCCAGCTTGCTGCCGACTGGAGAGCCGAGTTCCAGGAGGACATTGTCATCGACTTGGTTTGTTATCGCAAATTTGGGCACAACGAATTTGACCAACCCACGTTTACCCAGCCGATGATGTACAAACAAGTTTCCAACCAGACTCCTGTTATGGAAATGTACATCAACAAGCTTGTGGCCGAAGGCACCTTCACAGCCGCGGAGATTGACGAGCAGAGAAAATGGGTCGGGGAACGTTTGAACGAGAACTTTGAAGCTAGCAAGACGTATGTTTCTGAGAGAAAGGCATTCCCTCCTGCTTGGGATGCGCTCCCTACGCCGACTTCACTGGCATCAAACCAGTACATTACCGCTCCCACTGCAGTTGATCAATCCGTTCTCGAGCCAATCGCAGAAAAGGTTAGCAGCGTGCCGGACGGGTTTGAACTCCACCCCAACCTACAACGAATTCTTGCTGGTCGCTTCAGTTCGTTCAAGAACGGTTCCGTTGACTGGGCCACTGCAGAGGCTTTGGCCTTTGGGACGCTTTGCCTAGACGGCCACCCAATCCGGCTTACTGGTCAGGACGTCCAGCGCGGCACATTTTCACAGCGACACTCGGTGCTACACAACCAGGCCAATGGAGAGACCTGGACACCTTTAAGTAACCTTTCCGCCAACCAAGCTCCCTTCAATGCCAGCAACTCTCCTCTTAGCGAGTTTGGCGCTCTGGGCTTCGAGTATGGCGTGACTCTCGCTGATCCTAGCTCATTAGTCATGTGGGAAGCCCAATTTGGCGACTTTGCCAATAACACCCAGGTCATGATTGACAATTTCATCGTTGCTGGTGAATCGAAGTGGCTCGATCGGTCCGGACTTGTCCTTTCTCTGCCCCATGGATTCGACGGCCAAGGCGCCGAGCACTCTTCTGCTCGGCTTGAGAGGTTTCTACTAATGTGCAATGAGGAGGGACGGTCATGGCCGACAGATGAGAGCCTTATTGACAGGGCGCATCAAGATTGCAACATGGAAATCGTATACATGACTTCTCCTGCCAATTACTTCCATGTGCTCCGCCGCCAACTGAAGCGGGAGTACCGAAAGCGTAAGTCGAATTTTGACCCCCAAATCAAGTTTCTTACTTTTCAATAAAACCAATAACTGACTATTCCATATAGCTCTGGTCATATTCTTTTCAAAGTCCCTTCTGCGCCATCCTATTTGCAGATCGGACATTGCAGAGTTTACCAACCCTTCAGCAGCCTTCCAGCCTGTGTTGACTGATTCCGCACATGAAACTGGAGAAATTGATGCCCCAGAGAATATTTCCCGCGTCATATTCTGCTCAGGTCAAATATATGCTTCTTTGGTCAAGCAAAGGAGCGCCCTTGGTCTTCGTGATACGGCCATTACGCGAATTGAGGAGTTGCATCCATTTCCCTGGCGCGAGGCCAAGGCCAACTTGGACAAATACCCATATGTGCAGAATGTCGTCTGGGCCCAAGAAGAGCATTACAATGGTGGCGCATGGCATTATATTAGAGATAGATTAGATGCAGTGCTTCGTAACTCAGAACATGCCGTAGGTAGAAGACTGTTGTATGTTGGTAGAGGACCGAGTGCCAGCCCCGCAACTGGGTGGAAGAAGGTCCATGAAGCAGAGGAAAAGAAGCTTTTGGAGGACGCATTCTCGGTGATAGAATTATGTTTAATAGAATTTTAGCTCTGGTTAGTCGCATCAAGAATCTATATAACATAACACGTTCACTAAATCTGGTCGCGATTCACCATCTCTCAAGCATGTCAGAGTGATGAAGCAGATAACTTATTATTGTTCATCTTTCTCTGATACCTGTTTTTTTTTTCTGATTCTCTGTTTATCATTGGAGTCATTACCCGCTTATGGGCGTCATGTAGCCTATGAAGCTACACGCCGAAGCTCTTGATGTGCGGGCCAGGTCTGGGCCAGGTCATATAGCCGACTTGCTAAAACCAGCCTTGAACCTCCAACCAACATTGAAGTTAAATACATTACGCTATTGATGAAGACGTCGAATTTATTGCTCTGATATTCTTAAAACCCATTGGATTCTTAAAAATGGCCAATGTACCGTCACTCCTTCGTCGGGCGCTCCTCTACGGTAAATCAGCACACACGAAATCTCTTTCGCAGCGTTGCTAACACTTGGTCAGTCCCGGGGGCATCTCAAAAAATGCTAACCAAAACTCAAGCCCTCAAAATTGATTCCGTGATATACGATCTTGAAGATTCTGTGTCACCGGATGCTAAAGCTGCGGCGCGAGGGCTAGTAGCCCGGCATCTCACAGATAGCTCAATGAGCTGTCAAGCCAGAGCCCCAAAGGAGGTGGCTGTGAGAATCAATGCCATCGACACAGGCCTAGCACTTGACGATATTTCAGAAATATTAAAGTCAGGAGATAACATTGACACCATTGTCGTGCCCAAAGTACAGGGCCCTGAGGATCTTCATTTTGTTGCTGATGTTGTAAGGCATGTTGCACCTCACCGTGCCTCTGCGCTAAACGGCGCTTCATCCGGCACAAATACACGCCCTCTTAACATTCTTGCACTCATCGAGTCAGCCCGCGGACTCTCAGACATCAACTCCATCTGTCGCACAGCCCCCGCAACCGGTTTGTCAGGTATTGCATTTGCCGCGGAAGACTTCGCGACAGAGCTTGGGTTGTCGCGGCTTCCGGACCGCCGCGAGCTATTATTTGCCCGCAGTTCAATTGTAACTGCCGCGCTAGCACATAATCTACACTCGGTTATTGACATGGTATCCACTGGGGTTCCGTCAACTGACGAGTCAAAGGCAGCTCTAGAGCACGAAATACAGGAAGGCCGTGCCCTTGGTTTCACAGGGAAGCAGTGCATCCATCCTCTCCAGGTTGAGATTGTCCAAAGAGCATTCGAGCCGTCAGGTGAAAGCCTAAAGTGGGCATTACGGGTTCAGAAAGGCGATGAGATTGCTAAAGCCGAGGGTAAGGGGGCATGGAAGCTGGATGGGAAAATGATTGATGCGCCAATTGTCAGGCGAGCATTGGCATTGCTTGAACGGGCACGGTTATGCGGAATCGATGTCAACAAATTCGAAGAGAAACTCTAGATTCTAGCAGAACCTTTTATAAACAAAGATAATTGGATTATGTGACTTTGTGATCGGTTATTTTCTTTTTCAGCAATTCTTAGCACCGTTGCTATGCTATATACGGCTCTAGTAATTAGTTGTGGCTCGTAATCTCACTCTTCATACAAACAACACCGTCCTTTTCGACAAGAACATCCCAAACCTTTCCATTCTCCGTGTCTCTAACTTCCGACGTTCCAATATGGTATGTCTGGCCAGCATACAATGGCGACATGGCGCGGTAAGAAATACTGCTTGGGCCTTGGCCATTGCCATGGACATCCTTCCAGTAGTTCAAAAGGTTGATCAAGTTCAAGGGTCCATGGACTACTAAACCAGGGTGGCTCTCTACGTTTTGGGTCCAGCTTTCGTTGTAGTGGATCTTGTGGCCATTAAAGGTGAGAGCTGAGAACCTGAACAGTCCGACAGACGACCATCGAAACTCTCGAGTCAGGAAGCCTATGGTCGAAGTTAGCACATATTCAATGCCCGGGTTAATGCTAATTAGCCCATACCATTCTGTCCGTTAGGAATATTCTTGATTGAAGAGGGCCCGTCGGTCACATCTTTAAGTGGGCTAGGGGCCGAGGTCACAGAGCTGGGATCAATCTCGGGTCGAAAGACCCATGATCGTTGATCAGTAAGAGCAAGTCCATTTGGACCCCAGAATTCCTTTTCGACTTCAACCAGAACCATTTCTCCAGCTGATCGACTCTTCTTGGCCGTGGCACTCACGAGCCGCGTCCGCTCTTCGACCACGTCGCCAACACGAAGCAAAGCTCCACTCGACGGCGCCGGCCATGTCATCTTGCCGCCTGCCCACATTCTTCGCGTGAACGGAGCTGACGCATTGAACGTGCGATCAGTCCCATCTGCACCGAGCTCCTTCTCGGTGCCATTGGGCGTAAAGTATGCGAGGTGATAGCCCTGTGGCACCGGGGTACCCGCAGCGGGAGGCAGATCAGAGATGTCAGCACCATCAATCGTCGTCTGGCCAAGGGTGAGGGCCAATTTCTGCAATTGGTTTCCGTCAATTAATTGATGGCGAACGACAGTGTGATCGGCAAAGTTGTCATGAAGATACAGAGAAGCCTCAGCGGCTGATGCCTTGGGCCGTCTTGAAGATGATGCAAAGGCTCGGTGCTGCTCTAAAGCCAGACGATGTACCCAGCGAGGGGATTGACGGAGCATAGGTCGTGCCATGGTTTTGCTAGGAGTTGGTTTGGGATATTGGTTGACTGTTAAGAGGTATGACTGGTCCGATTGCAGATCTATAAACAATCCCGCCGATCCGATGAAATACTACAGGAGCTTACTAGAAACCACAAAACAGATGGTACAATCTCGTTGAAGTACCCCAAGTAAACCTGGCGCTGTAAGCGTCACCACCGGAGTGGGCTGAGTGGGGGTCCGGGGAGGTGGAGCCATGATATGATCGCCGTCCAGCTTCGGCTAATTCCCAAGTAACCGAAGACGCCGAACCAGTTTGAGTCTCGGAAATCATCCCCGGTTAAAGAGACCGGCCCAGGAAATTTAGGCTCTCCATTTGGATGGGATTATCCGCTTGGAGGACCAGTCCCAAATCCGCTACACTATCCTCGCCTTCCCAAGGCCCATACAACATATTGAAGTATTGGTCCTCGAACGCTTTGGTCTGGGCCTGTGTCTGGGGAGTCGGGAAATCGAATCTTTCCTCGCCCTCTTGCGTATCAACATTGTCATTATTCCCTTGCTGCTGACCTTGCGACATCATGAATGGCTCTGGCGTGCTCGTGCTCTGCGTGTTTGACTGGGCATGCGCTGTCCCATGGAGTCTTTTAGCGATGGACTCGTCTAAATATTGAAGGAAAAGGTCGAGCACGTTGTTGTTGATTCGCCAATATTTCTGAATCTCTTGGAGGGCTAAAAGGCACATCTGAGCTCGGTGTTCGGCAATCCTTCGCGCAACGTCGACCCCTCTTTTGATACTAATTGCATGTATGCAAAGTGCCGCGAAGAGGCTTGTAATTCTGCGAATTTATTCAGCAAATTTAGTCTTATTGTCGAGAGCATAGTTGCAACTCACAAATGCATTTGCCCGTAGCGAAGCGTTCCCTGTGCCAAAATATCCTCCGCAATTCGGCTAATACGCGAGGCTGCCATTACGGCAATTTGGCCATTGTCGTCTTCTTTCTTTTGTTTCAGAAAACTGTGCCGGTGTATTAAAATGCGGATGTGGCTGAGATGTTAGAAAAGTTTTCTAGCACGCGATTGGAACTGCTTTACTTACTTGTACGCCAAATGAAGAAGGTGTGACCACACTGAAGCATTTCCATCATCTACACCACTGCCAAGTTCATCGGGCAAGCTTCGTTTCCAGGCTTCCAGAGCACCATCAAGTTCCTTAACTTGTTGCGGAGTTGATGGCGGTCTTCCGGGCGAAAACTGAACGTCAATAACTTGGCCAACTAGATCAATTAGTTTGGATTTGCCATTTTCATGTACCGGCTCGTCACCTACGTATTCGTGCGATTTCGACCATCTTTATTGCATAGCTGATATGTTCAGACTTGCAAGAGCCAAATGGAGACGTTTCTTGGTTCGCCACCTCAGATTCAAGATCCGAAGGACTTAACTGTTCAATGTCGCAGTCATCATCCCTTATTCTGCTTGGTAACCCTAGCGAGGCGGCAGCCTGGCGTTCTCGTACCTTTCCATTCTAATTAGCTTGGACGCGGTGTATGTGTGGTAACCCTTACGTAAATGGACCACCAAATCCTTCTTCTTAGTCTGGCTGCATGAGGGTCTCTTGTCGTGAATTTTGCTCTGAATAAAATTGCAATTAGCATAAAGATTTCCAGGAGAAATGAAATCTGCTCACGATCTGTGAAGCCCATACGACTCTGCGACCCCAATAACCACCCCCAGCCAATACCTAACGTCTCTGACATCTGATGGGCTACCTCGCCAAAAACTCATCAGAAATAATGATTGAATGAGGGTGATTTGATCCTTCTCCCAGTCTGCGTGAAATAATAATCTTGCTCGCGTGTAAAGAAGCGACTTGGCTTCTGAACGATCCTTGAATCCCATTGAGATGATGGTGTCATGGTCGCAATACGTAGCTCCAATGAAGAGCATCGACTGGAGCAAAAGATAGGAGACATCATAATTGGCAAGTCGGCGGGTGAATTCTGCACGATCTAGTATAGGGAAACACGGGTGGAACCAAGTGAAATAGGCTTGCAGGGCAGGAATGCATGTGGCCAGCTCCGGCAGTGTTAGGGCACCTTCGTCACGAAGATAGCGTGCTGTTCCAGAGCTAACACGATCACAACTCGCGGGAGATTCGCCTTCCAGGGCAGACTGAGGCGTGCTTATAGGAAACAATAGTCTGGCCTTTTGCTTGTTCCCATTTTGATCTCCATTTTGATTCGACTCCTCACCTTGACGGGGACGACCCGGTACCAATGTGAGGAAATTGGACTCTCCGAAGAACAAAGTCCCAGGGGCTGCTGGGTCAGTTGAAGGCGAGGGTGTTCTGGCAGCAAGTCTCGCGTCTGATGCATCGCCATTTGCTTGAGGACTAGCAATTGAGTTGATGCTGGCAGCCGAAGTAGCTGTAATTGAGTTAATAGAAGACAGCACATTCACGTCCTCACTAGCAGCCTCTGAGGTAAGCGCAATAGATGTGTTGGTCTTCCGTCTTCCCTTGCGAGGATATCTAATAATAATTGTCAACATTCATTCCATCATTCGTCCTCAATCCCAATGGCAGATCCTCACCTCCCTCTGCGAGATGGAAGCACTTCGCATTTGGCCCCCGAGACCTGGCAATTAGAGCAAGGGTTGGACTCTGTCACATTGCACCGCACTCGGCGGGCATTGCACTCACGACAGGCCTGTTTCGCACGCGCCCGCTTAACAGGGATGTCGCCATTTCCATTTGGAGATGAGCGCTGTGTCTCTTCGCCGTGCACATCCGAGGGCGCTTCTGCTGGAGACATGACGGGCCCCAGATTGGCGGAAGGCGTGGCCGTGGGCGTGTAAGTGACCGGTTTCTTGGGACGGCAATTTCAGCCGTGGGCTGGGGCATGTCTCGCTTATATGCTTTGTAGAAGCCGGCCATTGTTGCTCGCCAAGTGTGGGGAAGCCTCGTCCCGCTCGTCCACTTTTCCGCCGGGAAGTGTTACCGACGCTAGCAGTGATGGCTGGTCATAACCAAGGTAAAGCGAAGCAAAGCAGTGTCGGTTATTGGTCAAATGATACAATTATGGGTGACTTTGATTGGCCTCTTGTACGTGGGGTATTTTTTTCTTTAAGATGCTTAGGATATCCTTCCAATACCTGTCAATTCTGAATAGTAAGCAGGGAGGCTCGAAGATGGCGCCATGACACACTCTGCCAAATCAAGGATCAGTTCATCATAGTTGTTAAATATACCATGAAATAGAAGCCCGTCATATCATAATGTTCTAAATATTTTTATCTATATTCAAATGCTATATCTACACTCTTAGTAACTCCTAGGTAGCTGTAGCACCTTTTCGCCAATAAAGTTCAGAATCATCTCACGGCTGACTGGCGCGATGCGAGGTACCAGACACTCCCGGAACCATCTCTCGACATCGTACTCCATCGCATAACCCATTCCTCCGTGTGTAAGAACTGCGCGCTCACAGGCAGTGAAAGCAGCCTCAGCTGCCATATACTTGGCACTGTTCGCGGCGACACCAACCTCTGACTGGCGAATGGAGGAGTCTGTCTTGCTCTGGTCGTAAAGTCGTGCCGCATGGTATGTGGCCAGCTTGGCTCCCTCCAATTTCATGTATGCATCAGCCAAGGGATGGGCAATACCTTGGTTGAGACCAATTGGTCGCTGGAAAACGACACGCTCGCGAGCGTACTCGGTGGCCTTCTTCAAGGCAGCATATCCGAGGCCAAGCGCCTCACCCGCCAGCAAACAGCGCTCTGCGTTCATTCCATGGAGAATCATCTTGAACCCTTTACCCTCCTCTCCAATCAAAGAATCAGCAGAAATTTGATAGTTGTCGAAGAATACTTCGTTCGCATCCACCGCACGTCCGCCCATCTTCTTAATTTTCCTTAGGTCGAGGCCCGGTTTGGTCTTGTCCAGGTCGATGGAAAAGAGCGAGAGGCCCTCGCTGGGCTTCTTTACCTCCTCCAGAGGTGTAGTTCTCGCTAACAGGATCATCTTGGAGGCGACCTGGGCGCAAGTGATCCAAATCTTCTGGCCAGTCACGCTATAACTGCCGTCCGAGTTCTTCTTAGCCGTGGTTGACAACCGGAGAGTATCAAGGCCAGCGTTGGGCTCAGTGACGCCAAAGCATACACGCCACTTTCCGGAAACAATGTTGGGTATCGTCGTCTCCAATTGCTCCTTGGAACCAAACTTGGCCAAGGGCTGAGTCGCATACACATTGGCGTGGATGGACTGAGCACCAGCCATACCAGCCCCTGACTCTGTAATGGTTTGCATCATCATGGTGGCTTCCGAAATTCCCAGTCCTGATCCGCCCAGGGTTTCCGGGAGAGCAATACCCAACCATCCTGCCTCTGCGAGTGCAGCATGAAATTCCTTGGGATCCTTCTCCTCCTGGTCGCGTTCTTGCCAGTATGTATTAGGAAATTCTGAACAAATTTGGCCCACAGCATCCCGAACCATCAGTTGGTTCTCAGTGAATCCAGCCAGTCCCATAAGCTGCCTTGAGCTGGTGGTCGAAAAGGCATGTGTTCGAGGCGTGCGCACGCATGATCTGGCGGAGGCGATGGCCGGGCGGCTCAATCGCATAAACTTGTTTACCACTGCTGAAGACATGATGAAAGAGAATTGGGATCGAATTGAGGTCTTCTAGTCTCTCTAGAGAGCAGAGCTACGAGCTTCATATACGTCACCGGAGCAGTTATCCGGCGGGACTTACAGAACTGCAAATGGCTAATACGACAATCTCCAATGGATGAGGGCGGGCTGCATAAAGCCGAATAAAGTGCTTTGGTGGGGAAGCGCTGTGGTGCCATAAGACCGAGAAGCCGAGTTGCCAAATGGCGGCGGCGCTGGTGCATTGTGGCGGTGGTGGCTGGGTAGGTCACCGCCACACACTTGCAAGTGGAAGGGAACTGGGGAGGATTGTCATGATGTCCGATTTCCATGACTTCCCTGGGATCAATCATGGTTCTCCTTAAATGGCCCTCCCGACCCGGTCTTACCGTAGGTTTTAATGCGGCTCTCGGGGCTGCTCAATGCGCATGACCTGATACTGCTCAGAACACCATGGCCCAGTCGCCGTCGGGGACCAGAGCCCGCAAGGTCGCCGACTCCTCGCCGACAACCGTTGTCATGATGAATGCCGTGAATAGAAACTTGCTCGATCCCCATGATTTCAAGATGTTCTCCTTTCAAGAGTCATTGGTAAATTACTATTCTTGAGAAAAAAAGCATCTGCTTTTTCTCCTATTGCCAACTCACCATGTCAGAACACGGCCAAATCTCACCAGCGACTCTTACAAAACTACCAGGCTCGACAATTGCTCCGGTTCCAAATGTGACTCAATATCCCAAGTGGTTTGGAGGCTCGGCTTCCTGTCTTGCTGTCTTTGTCTCTCACCCGCTCGATCTAGGTACGCTCTTCCCCCTCATGGCGTGTAAGTGTTGAGACTGGCAATTAACGATTAACAGTCAAGGTCCGACTTCAGGCAAACTCATTAGCAGAGCGCAAGAGTATGGTACAGACAGTCGGTCAGATTATTCGACAAGAAGGCCCATTGGGCTTGTACCGAGGGGTAAGTGATCATCAGAAGTTCGATCTCATCTTATTCACCCTAACAATGCCAGTAGCTATCAGCCAGTTTACTTAGACAGTGTAAGTGTCCACCATGACAATCCCAATACACGCTGTAGATCTAAATCTAATTGTGGACAAACCCCAGTCACATATGGCTCAACGAGATTTGCCATATACGAGTCTATCAAGGAGCGATCGCCACGCGATGCCAACGGGTCCACATCTATAGCATACCTTCTTCCAGCTTCAGTCTTCTCAGGAGCTTGCGGAGCTATAGTGGGTAACCCAAGCGACATTGCCAACGTCCGCATGCAAAACGACAAATCGTTACCCATACACCAGCGGCAAAACTACCGGAACGTCATGCATGCCATTGTGCGCATCGGCCGCCAGGATGGCTTCGCGGGATACTTTCGGGGCGTCATGCCCAACTGCGTCAGGGCTGGAGCAATGTCGGGCTGTCAACTCGGCACCTATGACGGCATTAAACAGGCCTTGATCACCGACGCCGGTATGAAAGATGGTGTTCCGACTCAACTTCTGGCCTCCATTCTTGCCAGCGTCATCGCCACCACCATCTGCAACCCAATTGATGTGATCAAGACCAGATCGATGAGCCAGTCCGGGAATTCATCTGCAGCAGGCATGATCAGGGAACTGACTCGGGCCGAAGGCATACGATGGGCGTTCAGAGGCTGGCTTCCAAGTCTCGCTCGCCTTGGACCGCACACGGCGTCCATCCTTCTCTTACTGGAACAGCACCGGGTGATATACGACAAATACATGGTCGGTCGGCGGAATTAGATTTTTCATTTGCTTCTCGCATCGCAGGAATACATGGAAGGCATAAAACAAGTCGGCGTTATTCAAGATGTAAATCCCCCGGGTCTAGAATGTAGGTATAAGAAATATGTAGCCTCTCGGCGTTATTATATTCTATTTACATCTCAACTCAAACATGTGTACATGTGTATATACGCTAGCAATATATACTTGTTCGTAATTCGTGTCGCGGTGTTAGATCGGCTCTGCATGAGACATCGGATCTAAGTGCGGTTTTGTTCCTGAGACACCCAGAGAGTCCGAGATGGGGCCCGGAGTCTGAAACCCGTTGATTCAAAGTCTGCGGAGCTTTACATAGGAATCTTGAGGGAGATTGACCAGGTTCTCAAAAATCTCGTCACTGTTCAGATCTTTGCTCAACTCTGCAAACTCAAAGTTCCAGGTGAGGAGCGTCATTAATACCCTCATCTCCAGGTACGCCAGCCTTTTACCGAAGCACTGGCGAGGGCCCGACGAGAATGCCAGGTTAGGACCGGCATTCGGGTTGAATACCTGTGTGGCTATGCCGTCGGCGCCTTGCTCCCACCTGAGCCATCGTTCCGGAATGTACTCGGCGACGTCATCCCCCCACGGCGGCACTCGGCCCTTGTCCCTCTGGCAGGCGGCGGTTCTTTCATGCTCAGGTACCGGGATCCCAGGCTCGGTGAGGGACGGGCCCGTCAACGGGAGAATGACGTTGACGCCCTTCGGAATTGGGTATCCCAAGATTTCGGTGTCGCAGAGGGCCGTCCGCACAATAATTGTGGCGACGGACGCATATCTGACAGTCTCCTCAATGACGGCGTCCATGTACGGAATTGACGTCGAAGTGATTTCCTTCACGGTGGGCCAGCGATCTTGGCTCAGCGCAGACCGGTGGGCCTGGCGCAATTCGAATCGCAGGCGTTCCTGAATCCTCTGGTGGCGGGACATATACTTTACCCACCACGACAGAGTTGCAGCGGTGGTGTCATGGCCGCCAAGAAGGTACCCGATGAGCTAAGGAATAGTTAGTTGCAGGTCCAAAAGTCTATCGCGCACAGAGCGTACCTCGTCTCTAATAATTGGCGAGTAAAAGTTGGGCTTGCGGTCAGCCTTTTTGGCTGCGTTCATTTCCCGCCAGAGTAGCTGATCAAGAGCGCACTCGTGGCTTGACCACCGTCCTTCCTGCAACTTTTTGACGCTCTTCGTAGTCTGGCGATGGACCAGGCGGCGTCGATACCACCAAGCCTTGGCGTTTTTGGGTTTAAGTAACGCCAGATGTTGGGACAGCGAAGGAAACGGGCTGCCCTGGCAAATAGCAATCATGTCGGCAAGGTTAAGCAGAGACTCGATCTCAGGATCATGGGGGGCATGAGGAAAATCCACAGGGCTGTTGTCATCGTGCGAAACGCTGGGACAAAAGGACTGTAGGTGCGAGATTTCCTTTCGCAACGCTTCCTTGTCTTCATCCAGCCCAAAAGCCACACTACAGATGATGTCTAGCGTTGCGAGATGAAAATCATGGCTGGTGTCGAAGGGTCGTCCATGTCCTTTGTTAACTTTCAAGGTCCATAGGTCAATAAGTGATTTGGACCGCTCGTATAAACGAGGGGCCGAAACCTACCCAAGTGGTTAGTGGCCGCCACTAGTGGCTGGGTGAGGAGTGCGAATCCAAAGTTACCTCGTGTAAAAACGCCGGCGTCATCAAATCTCTTAGTAGTTCCTTGTGCGCCTTGAACCTGGGATCCCTCGATTCCATAGTCATGTGAAAGTTGGGGGCGACTAAGCCGATGCATTCTTTGTTTCGGGTGCCTCGGTCAAATTCTTTGGTTCGACGCGAGCAAATGTCGACAACTTCACGATAATCGCTGACGACAATGGTGGGCTTTTCGAATGGGTGAATAAAGAGCTGGGCCAGAGGGGACCCGTGCCTCTTGGGCTGGCTCCATATCCACGATCGCCTATACTTGGCGCTCTTGACTTCGGGGAGGTCTCCGAGGAAGCGGTTGGCGGACTGGGCATTGAAGGGGATTCTGGGGATAGGGTCAGGTCGAATTTGGAGTCGGGAACGGTACAGGGCCACGAGGAGGACAACGATCACACCGCATATGATCAGCATGAAGGGTGTCCCCGAGCCGAAGTATAATAAGAGGGCCATGATAGAGAAGTCACGCAAGCATCAAAGGCATCTTCCGAAGGCAAGCAAAGGGCAAAAAGTAACGTCGGGGCCATTGTAAATAAATACTTTGTTGCGGTTGGTAGTGTGTGTATTTGCCGCCGGGTTCAACTCCGCAGACGCGCAGGCGCATACATGCAACATCTGGTACTAGCACCTGAGCTAGGGCGTGTAGCTGTCGTTGGTTGCAAGGTCCTATGGTGTTTGGGGGATATGAGTCAAGTGGAACTCTCCACGTGTCACTCGACAATGGGAAATGGAATAGACCCGAGCCGCGCTTGCAGAGCATTATCACTGATCCTCCCTTGCATGCTCGAGTGACGGTCGCAAAGGCGGCGGATCGGCGGGCATGGACCGATGCGAAGCCACGCCCGAGTTCACAACCACAAAACAACCACCAACGCGAGATTACAGGCGCAACGGACCAACACAACGGCTCAGGTGGCTGTGGGCTTACTTGCGATTTTTGCTTGACCGCCTGATGGCTGGTGCACGAGTTGAGATGGATGTGGGAACGGGGCAACCCACACAACTGCGCTGCATATAGCCAGAATGGAGTTTGAGAATTTTTTTCCTTTCTCCTTCTGCCCTCAGCTTCAGCTCGGTTTCCTCTTTAGTAGGGGGATCGGGCCAGTTACAGCGGTCAGTGTGTCAATTGCCTTGATTGGCATCTGCAGGTCTAAGCAGCCCTTCTTCACTAAGGTGGTTCCTCGACGCATGAATGGAGTCCACGACTCGACATGGGGACCGGCGTGGGGCTGACGGATATCCTGTGTTGGATGCACCCGCAGCCATGGCCATGCAGCTATAGTGTAGATGCAGATGCAGATGACCACAGCGGAGGAAACCAACAATCACGGAAGTGGCTGTGGCAGATCCGACCGGGGGAACAGCCAATGGGGGAGGAATCCAACCATTGCATCCCCCATGTCACGGCTCGTGGCCCGAGAGTGTGGTGGGCGTTGCAAGAGGCTCAATTGCTAATGTCCGAAACCTCACAGCTGCCACGGCCGGGGGGGGCTGATGCGAGGTGGGATTGCGAGGTGGGATGTGGGCAGCGCAACGTAGCTTCCATGCCCTATGTCGACGGATGGAACTCAAGTTTCAGCCGGTATAATGGCTAGCTGTGCGACATGCAAGACATCGGTTTACTCGATCGACCGAGAGCTGGATGGGCATTCGAGGTCGCACACGTATGTGCATCATGTAGTGTACGGCATCGTACATGGGCAGAAAAAGCATGGCCAGTTGGCAGCACCTGTACGCAACATGCATCCCAGCTCCGCTCCCGTCGACGCCAAGCCGGGGGGACAGCATCGCAAAAAAACCTCCGCGGGGCCCTCGATTTGTTGCTCCGCCTTACCTGGCGCCTGGTCGCTGGGAAGGGGAAGAAGAAAAAATTCATTTTTAATTATGGGCCCCGAACCTGAGTGTTGGAAGAGTGATCCACCGTGCAGTCGCCTAACTAATCCTCCTCTCCAGACGATAATTAAAGACTGTCCGCCGCTGCTACGGATGACGTCTCGAGATGAGGTCGAGTCGGACATTGATAGCTCGTGGCACCCACGCCCTATGCCAGACGCCCCCCCGTCCTGGACTCCCGCTCGCTAGTACCTGGCCAAGCAGGGCGAATAAGCGTCCAATTGAATTTGGGCAATTGATGGGCGTGAAATCTATTCCGCATCTCTGCCCAAGATGACTTGGCCGACAGCTTCCCACCAGTCCAGGGCCAGCAATTAGTTAGTCCCTGAACCATTGGAGCCCAGTGGCCCCCCTCAGTGCTTGCTCGCCTGTGAGGCCCACTGCTAGTTCCCCGAGCCCCGCTGAATCTCGCCGTGGTTCTTTGCCTTCTCCACTGCCGCCTAGCGCTGACAGTTCAACGTCCACTGACGGGGCTGATATGCTACCCCGAACATGTAGCCCGACGTCATGCAAGGCGGAAGTGTAAGCATGTGGTGCCATACGGGTGCATTCCGAGACAAGAAACTCTGGCAACTTGCACAAACCACCTAAAGATACTCTCCAAGACGTCGGAACCTCCAAACCCTACGCCTATCGAGGCTCTAATCACCGTCCTCACCGGACGAGCAATCGCTCGCCATGTTGCGAAGCATATTTGCGTCGTCGGCGACGGCGTCCCAGTCCCAACCCCGCATCTCCTCATCGCAGTACCAACCACTCCCTAATGATGACAGCGGTGAAGAGCATCTCGGCAGTAGCATGAATTCCCAGATGCCTTCTCACGCAAAGGGCAGCCAGCCATCTCCCAGCTCATACCGCGATGCCGCTGCGATGATGCTCATCAAGCTCGGTCGCGACCCAGACGAGCACATCACCATTTCCCCCGCAGAGGACAAGCGAATCCTGCGAAGGATCGACCTCGCGCTGCTCCCCATCATGCTCGCTGTCTATTTCCTGCAGGCGCTCGACAAGGCAACGCTATCATATGCATCGATTTTCGGGCTCATCGAGGATACCAATCTCAAGGGTGATCAGTTCTCATGGCTAGGCAGCATTGTATTCTTGGCGCAGTTGGTGATGCAGCCGCCTCTCGCCCTCGCCCTTGTTAAACTGCCCATTGGCAAACTGACGAGTGTAATGGTCTTGGGATGGGGTGTCTCTTTGGTGGCCATGACCTGGGCGCAAAACTTTGAGCAGTTGATGGTGGCCAGATTCCTTCTCGGTGCTTTCGAGGCGAGCATCGGGCCAAGCTTTGTTGCTATTACTCAGATGTGGTGGCGAAGAAGGTGCGTTGAAAGGAATACTGTTCCAAGCAGTACTGTACTAACTCCCAGACAGGGAACAGACAATGAGAGTTGGCTCGTGGTACTGCATGAACGGGCTAACATGGGTGGTGCGTTAAACCTCATCGGCACTTATGGATACATTTGGATACATTTGCTAAGCCAAGCACAGCTCGGGAGTCTCATTACCTATGGGCTAGCCAGTATCAATTCTCATATGAAGCCGTACCAGGTAGGTGATGAATCTCCTGTCGAGCCTAGCCCTTTTAACCAATTGTCTAGATCATCTTCGTCTTCTTTGGTGTCATCACGGTTGCCGTATCCTTCATCATGTTTTACATAATGCCTGACTCCCCTACCGAAGCCAAATTTCTCAGCGATGAAGACAAGGTCATTGCCATTGAACGTTTGCGCAATAACCAGATGGGTGTCATGTCACGGGAGTGGCGCTACTCTCATGTCGTTGAAACTCTGACAGACCTCAAGACTTGGTTTTGGTTCGCCATGATATTCTGCATATCAGTGCCCTCCAACGGGATTTCAACATTCGGGCCTCTTATCATCAAGTCTTTTGTGTCCGATCCGTTCCAGACCATGCTATTCAATGTCCCTGTGGGCTTTTCTCACATCATAGCCGTTACAGGGAGCGCCTATCTCTCGATGAGACTAAAACTCAAAGGCCCCGTCATTATACTTCTCTGTATCCCTCCTATCATCGGGTGTCTTATCCTGTTGAATTTTGAGCATAACGTGGATAACAAGGGCGTCCTTTTGGGAGGCTATTTCTGCCTGTCGACTTTTACGGGAATCAGTAAGACGCCACTCATATCACTCCTGCATTAAAATGAACAAACTAACAAATGTGACAGCCCCTTTGATCCTTTCTTGGTCTGCTCAAAACACAGCCGGCGATACCAAGAGGAAGTCGACATCTGCTTTGGTCTTTATTGGTGCATCCGCTGGTAACATCGTGGGGCCTTTGCTCTATTCTCCCGATGAGGCGCCTGCATATTCACGTGGACTTCGGGCCAACCTAGCTCTTTACATCGCGGTCATCTGTCTTGTTCTCGGGGCTTCGATACATCTTAGACTTCTCAATCGACGACATAGTCTGCGCCGAGTCGCGCTGGGTAAAAATCCTATTCTTGTCGACATGAGTCTGGAGACAGCTGAGGATGTGGAAAGAATTGAGGCAATGGAGAGGGCACGGCAGTACGGAACATTGCAA
Source organism: Calonectria naviculata (assembly GCA_003031705.1). Lineage (NCBI taxonomy): Eukaryota > Fungi > Ascomycota > Sordariomycetes > Hypocreales > Nectriaceae > Calonectria > Calonectria naviculata. The sequence goes on from NAGG01000273.1 coordinate 20,566, forward strand.
CGACTTGACCCTGACGAGGTGGCCAGGCCATCTGAGGAATCTGGGCTGGTGGGGCAGGAACAGGTTGAGAGAGGAGGTAACAAGGCGTTTGGGGACATTACGGACTTGGAGAATGAGGACTTCTTGTATGTGTTTTAATCACCCAGGAAACTGCGTGAGGGAGTTTGGAGTCGATATACCCTATACAATAGGAAAGCATCCAATTAATCAAATAATTATTACTAACAAATAAAACCGAGTCCCTTGTATATCCTCTGGTCCGAGTGTAGTTGGTTCAATTTGTCTGTACTCTCAAACCTCTTAATTCGACAGTTGTGGTATCATGTACAGTCTCTCACCCCCATTGTCATAAACATTTCTTGTCAACCTTGAATCATACCCTTGGTTGCCCGGGAAATAAGAAAACTTTTTCAATCTCTTCTTCTCAGTTGTTCATGCACTTAGACGGTATTGTCAGTGATGTACCTCAGACGTCTCTTTCTACCTCCCCTAGTTGCCTCAGGTGCACAATCTTTGCCTTTTCGCACGCAAACAACCGACAAGGGGATCGATGCCTGAGGCGGCGATGGAGCCATAAGCCCAGAGGCCACGTCAGAAACCAAATCCGACCTTGACGAGATGTTCAACTCCATTATGTGTAGGTTCAGGCGTGGCGGCACTTGAAGGCGATCCGGACAAGTCAACGTGTAGGGTAGCACACCCAACACCGGGTTTTAGTGCAATAAATCCGGCTTTTTTAATTACTGAGGAGCATGTTAATTGGTTGCTATTTTATAGTGTTTCTCGCACTTTACCTTGATAATTGCCTGACAATGCGGAAGACTTGGCATTAACCCGAGTTATCCGCGGGGGGGTCTTGGAAGCTCGTGATTATTCGACGGCAGCGTTGAGCCTTCAGCAACAGCACAGCGACGGAACACAGGATGCACCACACAGCTGAGGTCCTACATATATATATTTTTCATTAGCCATATCGAGAAACCGCCGAACCGAGATGCAGAATCTTGATTTCCTGTTGAAATTCCCAAGTGCCGACGCATGATATCCCGCCCGTTGAAACGTACCTTTACCGCCACTCATCGAATTATGGAGCCCCCGAGAAGCCTCCTGCACAGACAGCACCGCCACTCGTGCGCAGCTGGGCACTGCCGCCCAATCACCATGACAATGACGACGCATTTACGGGCTCGTAGTTTTGGGCCATGATGCGCAGAGGCAGCCGGCCGTGAGCGGCTTCTCTGGGCAATAAGCGGGGAGCTGAGTAAGATGGTCTTCTGGCCTCGACGTGCTTTTAATCGTGCCTCTGCCTTTGCCCGATTCCCTCCATCCCGCATACATACTCCAAACTACGAACCGCCAGATACCCCACCCGCGGCCCCTCTTGGCACCCTTTCCATACCACCTACCCCTCCACTGTGCGGCTCTCTTGTCAGTACCTTATAGCTGCCCATCACCACGGACCGGCCCTGACGACCAACGTGCCGAATTAGGAGCCCATCGCTTGTCGTTGTCTCCCTCTTGATCCTACTCTTTGCTTTCCGCCTCCGCGACACCAACTTCCATTTTCATCTGCCGGCAGCAATCATGGGTGGAGGACCCGAAGGCTTCCGCTCCGTCGCATACTACGTCAATTGGTACATCCCACTCCCTGAAGCTTATAGCCCACCCACTACCTGCATCGGCAAACTGCTAACATTACGTGCTCCCCAGGGCCATCTATGCCCGAAAGCACCGTCCCCAGGATCTCCCTGTTGAGAACCTTACCCATGTGCTTTATTCCTTTGCCAATGTCCGCAGCGACACTGGCGAGGTGTAAGTAACTCCTCCTACCATGACTGCATTAGAAGTTGTAGCTCACCTCTCATAGCCACTTGACCGACTCATGGGCCGACACTGACATCCACTGGGAGGGAGACTCCTGGAATGACAGCGGCAATAATATGTACGGCTGCATGAAGCAGCTCAACCTGCTCAAGAGGCGCAACCGCAACCTCAAGGTGCTCCTCTCCATCGGTGGTTGGACCTACAGCTCCAACTTTGCCAACCCCGCCAGCACCCCTCAGGGCCGTGCCACCTTTGCCAGGACCAGTGTTGAGCTGCTCAAAAACCTTGGCTTCGATGGTATCGATATCGACTGGGAGTACCCCCAGAATGCCGGCCAGGCCAGAAACTACACGGAGCTGCTGGCCGCTGTCCGCCATGAACTGGACGCCTACGCCCGCACTCTCAGCCACCCCCACCACTTTGAGCTGACAGTGGCGTGTCCCGCCGGAGCCCAGAACTACGAGAAGTTGGACATTCGCGGAATGGACCGATATCTCGACTTTTGGAACTTGATGGGTTACGACTACGCAGGTAGCTGGGACTCTGTGGCTGGCCACCAAGCCAACCTGTATCCCTGCCGAGAAAACCCTGCCAGCACGCCATTTTCAACGGCTGCCGCGGTTCACTTTTATCTCCAGAATGGTATTCACCCTTCAAAGGTTGTTCTCGGCATGCCGCTTTATGGCCGTGCATTTGAGGCCACCGAAGGACCGGGACGTCCATACAACGGCATTGGAGAGGGCAACTGGGAGAACGGTATCTTTGATTACAAGAACCTCCCGCTCGAGGGCTCGCGCGAGCACTGTGACAGTGGCTGTGGTGCCACATTCTGCTACAACCCACAGACGCGAAAGATGGTCAGTTACGACACGCCATACATGACGAGTCAAAAAGCCGACTACATCAGGCACAACCGGTTGGGTGGTGCCATGTGGTGGGAGAGCAGCGGTGACAAGCCGGGCGATGCCAGCTTGATCGGAACGATGGTGCGTCGTCTGGGAGGTCCTGCAGCCCTCCAAAGAAAGCACAACTGCATCGAGTACCCAGCGACCAAATACGACAACCTGCGACAAGGATTTCCCCAAAATTAGGGATATGGGGAGATGATGTTGGTTGAAGAAATACATATTCGGGCATAAATGCACAAATAGGATACATATATATGACAGTTATGAATGACGCGAAATGCGCTCAACCAGAAATTGAATAATCGATGATCTTCAAGCGAGCCTAATTCCACCAGAAGTCATGATGCATATGCCCAACGTGCGAAGTGGACTTTCAATGTAGAGGAGTGCATGAAGTAGAACGTAAACTTCCATCACAACATGAAAGGAATTTTCTAAAATCCTCATAAATCGAAGTACATATTCTCATACTATATCGGCTTATGTTTGCATTTATTTCCTCGTTTATTTTCAGACCGACTCAAGGTTACTTGCTCCGTACATACCGGAGTCTATTCCACTACAGCGGAGCTCGACGCGTGAAAGAGGCATGGCGGGATCCACCTCCCCATAAATTCACGTGAGCGTTCTTATGAGCCACATGCGGCTGGTGGTGGACCGTGCATCAGCTTTCGAGCTGCCAGAAATTTTCTACTGGAGAAAAAAAAGTGCGAAAATCTCAGTCTCGAGACATCACAACTCTTGCCCAGAACCCCCCTCCTCCCCTCCAATTGCGGCACCAGGCTGGGACGAGACAAGATGTCGCACATCGATTACGCTCTGTACGAATCCCCCGTGGGCTATGCCCTCTTCAAGGTCGTCCACCAGCAGGATGCCGTGGGCCTGAAGTTGAAGGAGACGCAGGCCGCCGGCAGCGACCTCTCCAAGTTCGGCAAGATGGTCAAGCTGGCCAATTTCAGCCCTTTCAGGTACGAGAACATTGCCAATGTGACGTGTGACGCGTAGCCGTGCTGACAGCGACGTGAAGGGGTCACGTTGAGGCTCTGGAGAACATCAACCTCGTCTCCGAGGGTATCGTCTCCGACTACCTCAAGTCCGTTCTCGAACTCAACCTCCCCCAGACGAGCGGCAAGAAGAGCAAGGTTGTCCTGGGTGTTTCCGAGAAGAACCTTGCTGGCGCGATCAAGGCCCAGTTCCCTGGCCTCGAGTGCGAGACCGCCGATACCAACGACGTTGTTGGAGACATCATTCGCGGTATCCGCCTCCACGCTGACAAGCTCTTGTCCGACCTCAAGTCCGGCGATGTTGAGAAGGCCGGTCTGGGTATGGGTCACGCCTACTCCCGTGCCAAGGTCAAGTTCAGCGTCACCCGCAACGACAACCACATCATCCAGGCCAGCGCCACCATCGACTTCCAGGACAAGGGTGTCAACCAGTTCTTCATGCGTGTCCGTGAGTGGTACGGATGGCACTTCCCTGAGCTGATCAAGATTGTCTCCGACAACTTGACCTACGCCAAGCTCGTCCTCGCCATTGGCGACAAGAAGAGCCTGAACGATGACAAGCTCCACGACATTGCCGCCGTCATTGGCGAGGATGGCGAGAAGGCCCAGGCCATCATTGACGCTGCCAAGGTCTCCATGGGTCTGGACATCTCTGCCGCTGATCTCGAGATTGTCCTTGGCTTCGCCGAGGCCGTTGTTAAGCAGGCCGAGAACCGAAAGTCGACCTCGCTCTACCTGGAGAAGAAGATGAACCACGTTGCCCCCAACCTGCAGACTCTGATCGGTACCCCCGTCGCTGCTCGCCTGATCTCCCACGCTGGTTCCCTGACCAACCTCTCCAAGTACCCTGCCTCTACCCTCCAGATCCTGGGTGCCGAGAAGGCCCTTTTCCGTGCTCTCAAGAGCAAGAGCAACACCCCCAAGTACGGTCTGATCTACCACAGCAGCTTCATTGGCAAGGCCAGCGTCAAGAACAAGGGTCGCATCTCCCGATACCTCGCCAACAAGTGCAGTATGGCCAGCCGTATCGACAACTTCTCTGAGGAGCCCTCTACCCGCTTCGGTGAGGCTCTGCGACAGCAGGTCGAGGACCGACTAGAGTTCTACGCCACCGGCAAGAAGCCTGCCAAGAACTCCGACGTCATGGTAAGTTGAGACTACGCGAGATGCTTGACACGATCATAATGCTAACCCGTTTGATAGCAATCTGTCATGGACATCCTTGATGACGGTGCTGATGAGGATGAGGATATGGCTGATGCCCCTGCCCCTGAGTCCGCCAAGAAGTCCAAGAAGGAGAAGAAGGATAAGAAGGACAAGAAAGAGAAGAAGGAGAAGAAGCGCAAGCGTGACGAGGAAGAGGAGGAGGCCCCTGCTCCCAAGGAGGCCGACGGCGAGAAAAAGAAGAAGAAGAAGAGAAAGTCTAAGGCCGCGGATGACGAGGAGTAGAGCTCCCCCGGCAACTTGGTAGCCTCCATACCTGTCCCGCTTCCAAAGGGTGGGGCTAGTGGTGTTGGAGTGCAGCTTAGTGTGACGGAAACGGGGATGCATGGGGAACGGCTTGACGGGAAAACTTCATTTACGACAGACGTTGCACGGGGAGAAAAGTCCTGCCAGGGATCAGAGCCAAGAAACCCGGCTACGAAGGCATCTCTGCTGGCGCATCATGACGGGAACAACATCTTGGAGCGGGGGTTTGAAGCGACGTCTTTGGCCATGCAACCGCAGGAGCACGACATGATGAGCATCACGGTCGAGCATAATGGCCCGGCCATGGCAGAGAAGCAGAGGGCGCGGGGGAGAATGGCTTCCCAGGGACCTTGTGCAATTGCTTGAGGAGTTTGTAGGATTTGGCTTGGGCGTTTGAGGGCATTTGCTTGTGTACTGTTTACATACTGGGGATTCATACCCGTTTTAAACACTTGACATGTCAGTCAATTGATTGCTCTGGTAAATACTGTATCTCGACCTGTCCGTGAATTCGAAACAATGCCTAAATGAATGCGGTTCCTTTGGCTAGTCTCTTCTGTCCAACCATTTCGAACTTGGCGAGCAGACTCCTCTCTTCTTTTCGTTCCCAAGCTAGCCTCGCCTATTTCACCCACAACTCCAGACTCCACCAGGGCAAGGCTCTGGCTGTGGATCAAAATTTTCGGCCACAACCCACGCAAGGCTGGGAAATGGGAATAAATTTGACCAAAACCAGCTGCCCATTGGCTCATTACGTGTGTGGGGTGTAGTCTCAATTGCCCAGTTGATGAATTAGGATTTGTGCGCGTAGAAATAGAAAAAATATTACAGGCAAAAAAAATGGTATGAAGTGTGGGCATGAGGAATTCGGCGTCATGATGAAAATTACGGCGTGCTGTCGTATGTACAAAGAGTAATTCATTGTACATTCACTTGCGAAATGGTGGGACAGGAATTGTTCATTACCTCGTCTCAATCAAGCGTGCATTTATCAGAAGCCGGATGTGCTCTATGCTACATCAACGCCATTTTTTGGCAATACATGGTTCCCAACTCCGCCAAACCATCCCGTTGCGCATTCATTTTCCTTCTTATGCATTTATTGCTTGTCGAAAACGTAGGTGAGGTGGCATCGGCCACAGTACTGGCGGTCCTGCATGGCAGCCATGAAGACACCAGCACCGCACTAGAGACATCTTGTTAGCATCGGAGTTCGGGTTTTTCATCAAAATGAGGGGTAAGAAACGTACGGTGTCAGCAGGGCACTCGCGGCGGAGGCGCTCGATCTTGCCATCGGAGTCGACCTTGTAGTACTTGAGGACGGCCAACTTGGTCTTCTTGCGCTTGTGCTTGATCTTCTTGGGGGTGGTGTAGACCTTCTTCTTGCGCTTCTTGGCACCACCACGAAGGCGGAGGACCAGGTGGAGAGTGCTCTCCTTCTGGATGTTGTAGTCGCTCAGGGTGCGGCCATCCTCGAGCTGCTTACCAGCAAAGATAAGTCGCTGCTGGTCCGGGGGAATGCCCTCCTTGTCCTGGATCTTGGACTTGACGTTGTCGATGGTGTCGGAAGACTCCACCTCGAGGGTGATCGTCTTCCCCGTGAGGGTCTTGACGAAGATCTGCATCTTGCCTAGCTGCGCATGTTAGACTCATATGTCGGTTTTGCCAAAAATCCGCATGCGCGCGCAATGCGAGATGCGAAGCGCGCACAGCGGACGAGTGCGGGAGAATGGAATAGACGGGGAGAGCATCGCAGATGCCTTCTCAAGTGAGAGGCAGCGAAGCCCTCACCACGGTACAGGGGATTTGCAGCATCTTTCAGACATACCTCGACAATAAAAATTACTGCCTTCCTAAGCAATCTTCAGATGGTGCGTGGATGAAGAGGTTCGCTTTTTGGTGGAGTGGCGCCGCCCAGAAAATTGCGCCGGGGGGCGAGGGTGGGGTCACATGACTAGGGTTTTCGCAGCGTGTGCCCTGCCCCTCGCCAAAAATCACTGGGTGCTGTGGGTCCCTGCAACAATTACTTGCCCTACGTGCAGCCGTGTGGATTTGCGACTTGCAACGCTTTTGACATCGCACATTTCAGTACGTCCGCTTCCCTTTTCTCTTCTTCTTTCTTTCTTCTCTGTGTGGACCTGATTAACCAGCAGCAGAAACCGTCAAAATGGTCAAGAAGAGAAAGAACAAGTACGACTCCCTTTCCACGATGCCCTCGCCGACGATTGCCTCCCGACGAAATGTCTCGAGCGCCCTCGCGATGACGGGTTGATAACGAGCTTTCCGGACAGTATAACTAACGTACTTCCAGCGGTCGCAACAAGAAGGGCCGCGGCCACACCAAGCCCGTCCGCTGCAGCAACTGCTCGCGATGCACTCCCAAGGACAAGGCCATCAAGCGCTTCACCATCCGTAACATGGTCGAGTCTGCTGCCATCCGTATGTTTTGTCGCAATCGACCCATTGTCATGCAATTCTAACACATCCTCAGGTGATATCTCGGATGCCTCCGTCTTCGCCGAGTACACCGTCCCCAAGATGTACCTGAAGCTGCAGTACTGTGTCTCTTGCGCCATTCACGGCAAGATTGTCCGGTACGTTGTCTTTCCAAAGAGTGTGACAACTGCGCCTTGGTTGCGTATGTGCTTCAGATGAACCTTGGTCGCACAATTGGAACACTCTCCCCTGTGCTCCCGTCTACCCAGACGGAGCGTCCCCCCCTTTGAGGTATGTGACAAGTTGGCTAACAAAACTCTAATAGTGTCCGATCCCGCGTCGGTCGCCGCAACCGTGCTCCCCCTCCCCGCGTCCGCTACAACAAGGACGGCAAGAAGATCACCCCCACTGCCCCTAAGGCTTAGATGGGTTGATTAAATGGGATGGAGTCTGGTTTGGTACTTTTAACGTCTGCATTCTTGAAAAAATGGATGTGATGAACGAATTATCGGGATGATGAATCTAGGTAGATTCCAAAAATCGGACTACATTTTGCCGCTGAACATTTGATTTGCTGTGCCTCTTTTGTCTTGTCGTGATGTATGAGCTATGCCCATTTCTGAGTCAATACCTTCGGGTCGGCGCTTTTTTGGACGCCGTTTTCTATCCGTATGTGACAATCGGCGAGTATTGAGCATCACATGTCTCATTAATATGCCACTCAAGTTGTTGGTGATCTGTATTGCGCATCGAATGGCGACTCTAATACTATTCCCCTATGCCGCCATCTTAGCCGATCCTCTTTGCGAGCCTGTTCACAGCTCTGGTATATACTTTTCTTATGTGTGATGTTATTCGCTTGCTCGTTTAACAGACTCCAGGAAACTCGTCGGCATCCTTTTCACAGGTTCCAGCCTCGCTATTCATCACAGTCTATACAATGAGACTATATTTCACAAAACCTTGACACGTTCTAGTCCAATCCACGGCCGTCATGGAGCCGGATAACGATCACGAAGCAACCGACTCTCGTCGAGATGGCGACTTCAGACATGTGCAAGTAGTCGTATATATAGATATCAACCATCCTTATTGTCATGCCCGGTTCATGACAACATTATCAAAATCTTTCTATAGCGGATTTCAGAGGCATCTCGACATACATCAGGATGAGTACTGCAACAGTAAGCCCAATTGGGCTCAAGGACAAAACTATCTCTTGGTACAACCATGATGCCAAAGTCCAGCCTGAGGCGCGCCGACTGCTGGAAGAATATTCCAAAATCCTCCCAAATCAGGTGGATAGCCACGTCTTCAAGATTGTATGTTGTTCGTGTTGATAAACAGAGAGATGATGGCTGACATGGTGATAGCGTGACAAGAGCTGGGAGGTCTTCCCTTGGCCCTGTGTAGGCGAACTTGGCTTCCTTGACTTCAATCTTCAAGAGCGCCCCGCGTACTCTCACATTCTCAGCACTCTCAAGAATTCGCCGACGGCACGTCACTTGGATGTTGGGTGCTGCATCGGTCAAGACATCCGCAAGTTAGTCTATGACGGCGCGCCTGGCGAACAGCTCACCGGCCTGGAGCTGGAGCAGGGCTTTATAGACCTCGGCTACGAGCTCTTCAACGACAAGGACATGCTCCAGTCCCGCTTCGTATGCGCTGACATGTTCGACGAAAGCAATGAAGAACTCAAGTCACTCGATGGCAGCTTCGATACTATCCATATTGGGCTGGTCATGCATCTCTTCACGCTTGAAAAGCAGGTCAAGTTTCTCGTAAACACGGTGAACAAGCTAAGGAGGGAAGGCGGCCTGATTGTTGGGCACGCGGTTGGCTGCCAATCCAAGAGGGAGCATGCCACAATGGACGAGCCCCTGATGTTGCACGACTGGGAGTCGTGGGTCGCCCTGTGGAAGGAAGTTGGACGGCTGACCCACAAGAGCATAGATATCAAGGGCCACATCGAGCCTTACAGGGGGTTTAGTACTTCCGAGGCCATACCGAAATGGGCCTCAGAGGACGGCGCGACGATTGTTTTTGAAGTGTGTGTGAAATAAGGGGAAGAGTGCCTATGTCTTAAAGCTTAACTGGAAGTGATGGTCACCTTGAACCATATTTGCAACCTTTATTGTTATCACTTTCTGCTGTGAGTGCCCATGTCTCATAATTGTGGACAAAAAGAGTGACATGTTACAATGTCCCTCACACATGTTATAGAACTGTGACGATGAATGTGTGGTGGATTATCCAATTGGTGGAGAGATTTAATAATGAGATTGGTATCAGGCCATGGGAATGGGGTTTGATCATTGCATCAATAAACAAACAAAACACCTTGATAAATTAGCACCAAATAATTATACTAATAGCAAGTTGTTGCACTGAAATAGAAGATAAAAAAGAAGAAAACAAAGTGAAGCTCCGTATAAGTTGCGCTGTATAGCACACACGATGCTTACCCTACACCCCCACCAAACTTCACCAGCTCGGTCCCGTTCTGCGAGCATGCGTACGGGTCCACACAGACGCCCCCACCGCAGCAGCTCCCCATCAAGCACACAAACCTGTCGTGGCCCGCGTCCTCGCAGTCCTGGTCGCCCGTGCACTTGGCCACGAAGTTGTCGCACTGGACGTACTCGAACGCCACCGCGCCGCCCGCCGCCATCATGCCACAGACGCAGTTGGTGTCGGCCACGGCCGCCTCGCGCGGGTACGAGCATTTGCCGCGGCCGTCGCGCTGGGCCCGGTAGCTGTTGGCGCAGCAGGCCTTGGCCGACGGGTTCTGGATCGTGATGTTGTAGACCGGCGGCGACTGCGGCGCCCAGTTGAGCGTCGTGATGGCGTCGATGGCCGTCGCCCCTGCCGACAGGCTGAGGTTCAGCGGCATGTCGCCCGCGTGCAGGTCGTCGCAGACGTCCGTCTCGAGGCTGCAGTGCCTGTTGTAGACTTGGATGTAGTGCTCGAGGGCGCACATGCCCGGCGGACCGCCTCTGTCCTTGGAGAGCATTTTCTGGAACACGCTCCAGAGCTGGTTGTAGGCTCCCGCTGCTGCTTCTGCTTCCTCTTCCTGACGCTCACTCAGCCGATGATCGTTCAAAGCATCTCTGAATGAGTCGGTGTTGAGAAAGTCTTGCCCAGTCGCTGCCAGCGTCGTGATGACGGTGGAAATATCTGGACAGAAACCCCCAAAGGGATCCATGAGCAAAAAGTCTTGCAAGTCGTTCTTGATGGCCGTCTGGCATCTCATTGAGCCTGATGCCGAGCCCGGAAACATGCAATCAAACTCCCACTGGCCAATTGACTCGTCAACGGTCGTGTTGGTGCACAAGGAGTCACCCACGCGCAGTTGAGGGTACTCCTCGAGACTTCTGTCAACAGGGTTGCCACACTGATCGTGGAGATTGATGACCTGCCGGAACCCCAAGTCCTCCATCCTCTTCTGTTTCACGGCGGCGCACTGCACCCCTGAGAGGCTGGTGAGCTGTCGTACCATGTCGTGAATGCAAATGGAGACGGCATATGTGCAGCCGTCAGACGAGAAATAGATGCCACTCTTGTCTATCATCATTGCATTGCAGTCATCATTAACAATTGCAATACGGCTTTTGTTAGAGATGTCCATGTAGTGCACCCCCTCGTCGTCACGCAGAGTCAGATACAACGGCTTCAATCCGCTGCCGTCGAATTGAATCGACTCAATGTACGGGACCGGGATTGTCACATTTTTCTCACGTAGCTTGGTGTTGTGTAATACGGCGCGTTGTATTGGGTTCCTCTCGGAACCCCGCGGTAGGTGGTAGCACGTCTCCTGAGAGACGTCGGCTGTACGAGTCACTAGTGTAAAGTTGACTGCCGGAAATTCGTGATTGTTGTGAGATGTAGAGTTGCCAACTGGGGAGCTTGTGCTGTTGGACGCACTCGTTGTACTCGTTGGCCGAGTTGATTTGGTCAAGTCCAATGTTGAAAAGGTGTTTTGTGGCGGCATAGTACTTGTGCTGTTTAAGCGTCCGGTATCAGTGGGAGGAAGGGTGGTTCTGGTCAAGGGCCACACGGAATTGGATGCACCCGAACCACTCATGACAGAAGTTGTTCGTGAGTTATTCCATGAGAACGATGTGAACATGAGACTGGATGGGATCGGGAAACCGGGTCCAATTGAAGAGCCAGAGGAATTCCGCGATGCGATTGCTGATGACGAGACTGTTTCAGGCATAGTCAAAGAGCTGGCGGAAGAGTTCCATCCAGTAAATGTTGACAACGGACTAATAGTGCTCTGCCTGTCCGACGGCGCGCCTATGGTCGGGGTTGAGGTGTTCCACGGTGGAATGGACGGAAATGGGAGTATTGTAAAGTGCATGCTGGATGATGACAAAGTTGGCAGCAGATCCGTCGTGGAGTTCCACCCCTGGCCCTGGGTTGCTGGAGATTTCGTGGAAGTTGCATTGGCAGAAGCAGGAAGCGTATGGCTTGTTCTGGCACTGTGATCTCTGGTGACTGTGATGTTCCTAGTCAGAGGAACGCCGATGCTTGTTGCATTTCCTCCATTGCTCCCCGTCGATGTATCATTCCACGATCCGGAACGAAAGGTTATGGTCGTTGTTGGCTCGTTTATGGTAGCGCCCCCCAAACCCGAGTCGGTTGGAGTTGTCGAAGCCCAGTTGGTCAAAATGCATTTGCACTGCAAACATGTTAGCAGTCCTCCATTGACAAAGACTTTAGCACAGCAAGTAGCTTACAGAAGAAGATATTCGACTCTGATTGTAGGTTGCATACTGAAAGGGAATGCTGTACTCTCCGCTGCAATGCTCATGCTTCATGACACTGGAGCTGAACTCGGTCCCGTTTCTGGACAGGGATGTGTAAAGAGCGTCATGGGAACATGTGGTTGTTGAATAATGCGTTGTTGGAAACGCACTAGCAGCTCGAAAAACGAGGGGGACGAGCAACCTCCACATTGCGGACGATCGGCTAGCTTAACGAGAGGAAGGGGGGATTGGTTGAGGTGTGATTAACCCGCCCCGTATGATCAGGGACGGTCTAGGCTTATTACTATCATTACTTATAGGGGGCGGTAACATCATTCATCTGCCGAACACGACGGGGTGACCGAGTTATTATTGAAAGTTTAGCGAGTGTAATGCTGTCTCCCAGCCGTGTGATCCGAGAGAGAAGCCGTTGCCTCCAAAACAGGCGTTGGGAAAACCGGACAACTCTGCCGTGAAAAGCGGATATTGGCATATGAAGCTGCCGTCTCGCCCCTGATTCTGAAGTAAGCCCTCATAGTGAGTGGCGATGCTCTCCTCGCTTTGAAATACCGGTTTCACCGTCCTGACGCCTCACGGGCGTAACCATTCATGTGGACCAACGCTCGTCCCACTGGAGACGTGGCGTTGGAACATTAAGGATGAAGCCACTCGCCTCCAGCATGGGGCCGCTGTTCAAAGTAGAAGTTGATAGGTATTCTTATTTGTCCGGCCAGCCGTAGATCTCGATCCAGGCACCTAGTTACACATATGCAAGATACAGCAATGCCATGAATCGGGGCGGACTAGAACTCGCTATATCTCAGCCAGCAAGATGGTACAAAATTCCAGGCATGTGTTTGCATGGAAGTCAACACACGCCACATGTCTATTACTGCCACCGAAAGTCATGTCGAATCGAAACAGATTTCATCATCAATGCGTCATTATCGAAGCCACCCGCCCGCCCTGGTCATTACCCATCAAAACGAGGCCATATTCGTCATCATTTACAAAATCAGATGTCCGGTTCATCGCTCTCCTTCGCCATCTAACGCAGCGCCAGCGTCGTTGTCGTTGTGGTCGTTGACGTCTGAGCGCTGGCGGCCCTTTGACCCTGCGGTCTCACAATAAAATCCTTGTTCGCAATGGTTACACTCTTAGTCATATGGTTGACCTTGTACACGCCCACAAGACGCGCCGCAAGTTCAAACATGTTGTTTCGCAGGGAAATAACAACAAACTGGGCGTTCTTTGTACGTTCCTTGATGTAGTTGGCAACAATGGAGACCTGGACGGCGTGTTAGTGACTTGGAACCCATGTGGAGGACAATGCAAGCGAGGTGCCAGGTGAGGCTGCAGATGCCACTGCGCTTGTTGCAGCCGAGTGTCTCGGGGTCAGGGGTAATGGTGTAATACTCACATTTCGGAAATCCAACGCAGCGTCAATCTCGTCCATGACGTACAGGGGTGTTGGCTTGTAGTGATGCAGGGCAAACACCAGAGCCAGACTACTCAACGTCTTCTCACCACCAGACAGGTTGCTGATGTTCCTCCAGCTCTTCTTCGGTGGCATAACGCTGAACAGGATACCTTCGCTGAAAGGATCCAAGCTGTCCACAAGTTCCAACTCGGCGTTGCCACCCATGGTAATCATCTGGTACATTTCCTTGAGTCGGAGCGAGATCATGCCGAAGCCTTCCATGAAGCCCTCGAGTCGGAGTCGGCGCAGATCGTCGCACCGCTTCTTGGCGTTGTCCCGCTGTGTCATGGCCGATTGAAGATCTGAGGATCGAGCCGCATGCTCTTCCACTCGTCGGCGATATTCGGCCAGGACACCGAGGTCGACATTGACATTCTGAGTCTTCTCCTCGAGAGCAGCGATTTCGCCCTTCAAGGATTCCTTGCTCATGTCGGCAAGCTCATCTGGGGTGTACCTGGGGAACTCAACGGGTGATCCGACAATGGTTCCCTGATCTTCCTCCTCTTCCTCATCACTCTGTCCCTCTTCGGGCGCGTCATCCATCTCGACGTCTTCGGCGGGAGCATCGCCCATCTCAACATCCTGGTCGTCCCCTTCAGGTGACTCGCTCTTGGGCTCTCGCTTAATCTGGGCAGGCGTAGAGTTGCCAATGAGGGCATCCAAGTCTTGCAGCACAAGCTTGGAGAGCTTGTCTTCCCAGTAACGATGGCGCTTCTGGTTTTCGATGAGTGCCTTCTGGTTCTCTTCTAGCTTATTCTTCATCTCAATTTCCACTGCCCTTGTCTCGTTGAGCTCAGAAGCCTTCTCATCCCACTCGGATTTCAAAGCCTTGAGCTCCTTCTTCTTCGCGGCAAGGCCCTCCTCGGCCTGTTCGACTTGGGCATTGAGTTCCTCGGAAATCTCATCCTGGCGACTGATGTCGTCCTCAAGCTTCTGGAGATCCTTGACTGCTGCTTCGAGATCTTTGGTTGCCTTTGCGTGCTCCTTCTCCAGCTTAACCTTTTGCTTTTCAGCCTTGGCTTTGTTGACTTCGGCAGTGGAGACGGCCTCGCTGTTGGCAGAAATTTCTTCCTTGATCGAGTCGACCTTGGCGCGCTGAGCGCGAAGTTTCTCACCACCAACTTCCATGATCTTGTCCTGAAGGGCCTTGATCTCTTCCTCTAGCGTGGAGGTCTCGCTGTGGAGTTTCTCTACGTCCTTGTTGAGCTTGGCAATTTCCTTTTGGAGAGCAGCGATTCGGCTGTTGTCAGAATCTGATGGTTGGTGCTCCTTGCTGACCTCTTTGATTCGGCGCTGAAGATCAGCGACATTTCGCGTTGCGCTGTCAATCTCCAGACTAATCTTTTGCATCTTGGTGTTGAGCTCGGGAATCTCCACATTCAACTGCTTGAGACGCGTTTCACATTCGCGCTGATACTCCTGGAACTCCTGGAATTTGGCTTCCCATCCTTCCAGGTCACCTTCAAGCTTGACAACTTGATCCTTTGAAACATCGGAAACAAGTTTGGATGACATTAGGCCCTTCTTGACGGTGGTACCACCACCAGACATGGTACCGGATTTGTCAATGAGCTCACCAGCAAGTGTCACAACTCGCCATCGCTTGGCACCGTACGCAATCCTGTTTGCTTGCGCCAGGTCAGCAGCGACCAGGGTATCCTGCATGGCATGATAAAAGGCAGGCCGGAACCTTGCCTCGCTGGCCTTGACTAAATCAAAGAGTCGGGGAGCATTTTCAGGAGTCTGGATAGGAGAGAGATCTCGAGACCTCAACTTGTCCAGACAGATAAAGTTACCTCGACCCAGGTTATTCTTTCGGAGGTACTCAATACACTGCTGACCGGCCTCAACCGTCTCGGTCACGAAGTTATCCAGAGCTCCACAGGCCGTAGAGACGGCCACATCGTACTTCGGATCGATAGTACCCAGGTTGCCAAGTCGGCCCTGGAAACCCTCAATACGTCCAGACTCTCTCATACGCATAAGTGCAGCAAGGACGTTACCCCGAGTCTGGGTGCTGGATAGGCTCGAACGAGCTTCATCGGCCTTTTGTCGTGCGTTGGAAATTTTGGATCGAATCTTGGGCTCTTGCTCGGCGAGGACCTTGAGTTCGGACTCCATATTTTGGGCTTCCTTGAGAAGCTCTGCCTTTTGCTTCTCGCGTGATTTGAGTTCCTTCATTTTCGCGACTTTGCCTTCTTCAGTAGAAGAAATCTTGGCCTCGAGCTCCTCAAGAGCCACGGCACCGGCGTTTGCCTTCTCCTGGAGGATACTCAACTCACTCTCCGCAACGGCAATCGCAGATTGTTTTTGGTTGATCTTTTCTGTCCATGGCTCGAGTGCCTTTTGCTTGGCGGCAATTTGGTCAGAGAAGACCTGTGTTTTGCCCTTCAAGCTCTCACGGATTTTGGCAAGCTCAGCCTCCTCTGCTTCGACCTGGGACTCGAGATTTGTATTCTCTTCCGTCAAGTCTACGATTTGCTGACCGCATTGTTCGATTGTATCATCAGCTTCAGCTGAAGTGGACTCGGCGTTGCTAATTGTCTTCTCAAGCTTCTTTTTCTTATCGTCAAGGAACTTTCGCTTCTCGTCAAACTTGACGCGTTCCTGTTCGAACTTGGACATTTCTTTGACCAGGGCCTGCGTCTGCTTCTCCTGAATCTCGAACTCCTTGACTCCTATATCATGAGCATTTTTGAGTTCCTTAATAACCTGCTCACTACCATGGTGCTTCTCAAGCTCGGCATCGAGCTGGGCTTGCATCTGGCTGACGGCTTCCTCGGTAACGTTGATGTTGTCGTTGCATTCGTGGATGAAAAGTTGATATAGGGCTGACTGCTTCATGGCTAATTCGTTTTCATCACGAACAAAGGCTAGCGCCTTGTCTTTCTTGTCCTCAAGGCTGTTCTTCTCCTTTTCAACGTGCTGAACTCGTCCGCTCTTTTCCATGCAAATGTCATTTAGAGCTTCAACCTCGGCAACGGATTCTTCGATAGGAGTCTTGTACTTGGAGGTTCCGATGATGTCTTCGAGGTACTCAAGTAGGCCGTCATCGTGTTCATTGCTAGCCTTGGGCTTCATCTGAGCGATTGATTCGACTTCACCTTGAAGAATCAGGAAACGCTTATGATCCAGATCGACACCTCGGTCCTTTAGAAGAGTTGTGACAGCTGTGAAGTTAGATTCTTTGCCGTTGATGTAGTACTTGCTCGAGTTGTTACGGAACGCCTTTCGGGAGATGATGATTTGGGAGTCGGGGATAATCTCATGGCCGCCGTCGGGCTAATGTCTGTTAGATTGATCAAATGAGCTGGACATTTGAACAACATACCTTATCTAGAACTTCTTGGAAGTGTACTGCAACTTCACAGTACTCCAAGTTGGGGTGTTGAGCCGAATTGTGGATGAGCGCAGAAATCTTTCCTTGTCGCATCTTGCTGGCACGGAAACCAAACACAAAGAGTAGCGAGTCAATGACATTGGACTTGCCGGAACCGTTGGGCCCGACAACTGACGAGAAAGAGGCATGGAACGGGCCAACCTCTTGTCGGCCAGCGTAACTCTTGAAGTTGTTCAAGATCAAATGCGTGAGAACAATTCGGGGCTTGGGAGTTGTATCTTCAACAACAGGAATATTCATTGTCCGGGTCTTGAGCATTATGTCCATGGGCCTCTCCATGATGGTATCCATGGCCTTGATCGGTCTGACAGTTGCTTGGGTGTCATCTGGGTTTTGCGTATTCACACTGGCAGCGGTGATGTCTGCTAGGGGCGTAGCCTCGAGTTGCGAAGGCTCGATCTTCGAGGACTCAATCTTCGTGGTTTCGATTTCCGAGGCCTCAATCTTTGAGGATTCAATCTGGCTGGCATCTGGTGAAGGTGTGGCCTTTGCTGACGGGGTCAAATCTGGAACTGAGGCCATAGAACTCCTAGAGGCAACGCTTCGGCGCTTTCTTGGTTCGGGTTTCTTCGGGGTAGGTTCAGGCTCGGCTTTGATCGTTGTGTCGGCATCAAACACTTCGCTTGACTCTGCCGTCGCAGCCGGGGTGGCAGATTTCCTTGGGCGACCCCGTGCGCGAGGAGCAGCTGCGGGAGCGGCAGCGGGAGCGGCCGTCGAGGCAGAAGACTTGCGACTGCCCCGGGTCTGGCGCCGGGCGGGGGCCTTTGGAGGAGCTGGTGCGAAGTCATCCTCTTCGGAATCGTGGGCCTTGGTGCGGTTGGAGACCTCCTCCTCGTCGTCGGAGTCGATAATGGCAGTGCGCCGTGTTGCGCGTCGGGACGGCCTGGTGGGCGAAGCCTCCGACATTGTTGTGGTGGGGTTCTAGCTGCTCAGGCTAGAATCGTGGGATAGAAATAAAAGAAAATGAGGTGAAATGGGGGATACGAACACTCCTGACTTGGTTCCAAGCGGGGAGCTCGTCTATATCGAGAGTCGACTTCGTGCCGGGATGTGTGCTGGGCGTGTCGTGTCGGAGTCGAAATTGAGCGGTCACAAAGTGGTTGCGCCCCGCGTTTGTTTGGAAATGTCCCAATCTGTCTTGGGGTTTGTAAACAACAACTACGTACCTTGGGGCGCTAGGGCGCTTTGGCTGTCCCTGCTCGTGCACGTGACTTCGCGATCCGCTCTGCTTTGGCGCCAAATGATTTGTTTGTTCGCGATAGCTTCTCGAGCTTCGAGGACCAGCCCAAATTGCCTTGCGAAAAAAAATAGACATCGTTTTTCCTTTTGACTTCCGTCGGGATTTGCACCAACCTCTGTCCGAAATGTTCAACTACACAAACCTCCACGATGTCTTCCCAGCTGGGTTGCCAAACCCATACGACCGCAAGCTGCAGGCAGAGATCGAGTCCTGTCGCAAGAGCCTGGGAGGAGGTTTGTTTATTGATCGTGTTTTGAGAGCTTTGGGCATCACTAAGGGTAGGTCTATGCTGGGCTTTTAGAGAAACTTACCATGAACTAATAATGTTTCTGCACCAGCCAAGGTCTACCCTCCGAAGACCGAGAATGCCTTGAAGCAATTGCACCAGCAGATTATCCAGGCGGCCATGTCCACGCACCACAAATTTTCCATCTTTTATTACATCCTTCTCGACTTCGATCACGTATCAGAGAAGCAGAATGTGTCGGAAGTCTTTGTCGAATTGTCTGGAATGCCCAAGAAGTACCAGACTTTCATGAAGGGCCTCTGGCACCTGGACCGACAAGAGTTCAGTGTAAGTTTGGTTTGATCCTGCATATTGCCAGCACTGACAGCTGATTTTTTCCAGCAATCGCTTGAATACGTCGCCCATCCTTCCCTTAGCCCCGATTTTGCCGACGACATTGTTACTGTGCTTGTTCACCAGGCCGAAAACAACGACTACAGCTTGGCGCTCTCCTACTTCCATGCTGTCCAACCCGTCCTCAAAACATCAGCTGCTCTGGAGCTCATTTTCAATGCCATGGCTCGAACTAGCATTTCTGAAGCCCTGTTCTATTCTCGTACGCACACCATCCATACCCGCGAGCTGCTCTTCCGACAGTTGGTTGCTTGCGTGCTGGATAGTGGAAATGTCGACGATTTTTCAGCCCGATCCTCGGAACTTGCATTCCTTCCCCTGGATGCCTCTGAGGAGGAGTGGTTCGAAGATCACTTGGTCAACGGACACGGAAAAAACCACAAGAAGGCCAGGGACATGCTTCTGATCCGAAACATTGCATGCGATCGCTTCTCTGAGGTGGCCAACTTGAAGCACGGAGGTCAATGGTCTGGAGTTCTCGAAGGAATCAAGGGCGGAATCAGCGGACACGCTGAGTGATGCCACTGTCGAATTTTCGACTTGGGCCAAATGCATGCATAGCGTCGGCGTTGGGGTCTGTTTTAACCCGCTTGTCTACTGAGTATATAGATTTGGGAAGAGCTCTGCGATTAACATCTACGAGATCTGAGGTAGCATGAATTGGAATTGATTGAAATGATTTGCTGCTGCATGGATGTGATTCTTGGTCAACTCACCTTTAATGAGCTTGGCTGTACAAAAAGTTGGGACCCATGATGATAAACAATGCAGCTGGAGATAACACGCCAAGTCGGAGTGCAGTACTGTACTCCGAGCCAAACAGGTAATCGACGCCGGCGGCCACCCCCGCATTGGATGACCAAGACACCAAGCTTCCCCAGACATAAATGACGATAAATTGCCTGACGAGCAAATAACTTAAAATAAATACTCATCACGACAAATTTAGACAGCCAATTGCAATCATCATGTCTCCCCGCATCCCAATTACTACCGACAAGGCGCCCGCGCCGCTCCCCGTCTTTAACCAGGCCATCGTAGCCAACGGCTTCGTCTACACCTCCGGTTCTATCGCAGCTGATCCCGCGACTGGCAAGCTTATCGACGGAGATATTCAAGCTCACACTGTGCGTCGATCCCTGGGCAGTAATTGAGCCTCCTGCGTGCCATGCAGCGGACCCTAACACGTAGATAGCATCGAGTTATCCAGAACCTCGCGGCTGTGCTTGAGGCATCTGGATCCAGCATCAACGATGTCGTTGAGGTCAGCGTGTTCCTCGCCGACATGGGGGATTTTGCCAAGATGAACGAAGTCTACGAGACCTACTGGGGCTCGGTCAAGCCTGCCCGAACGTGAGTTTAGAGTTGCCACTTTTCTGGCGACTGGCTTTGAGATAGCTTGCTGATGGTGTTTCTAGATGTGTCGCTGTCAAGACTTTGCCAGCCAACACGGATGTGGAAATCAAGTGCGTCGGCGTCGTCACGAAGCCTTGGAAGATCCAGACCAAGCTGTAATTGTTTGCAGCGTGTGCTACTTGGACTTCATTGCTGTCTCATCTTCAAACGTCTAGTTCTTCAACCCAATCTTGAAACTATTTGGAGGGTTGGAAAATCATGACAAAAGTGCGAATGCTAGCTAAAAGCAAATCTACCGATATTGCATGGCAAAAGGTTGTTGATTCCGTAACAAAATAGCGTTATGTTTTCGCATGTAAGGGCGGCCTAAATACCCTTGGGGAAATGTGTCGTAATGGCTCCTCATATTTGTCCCGAATAATACTATTTACTTTAACCCTTCACTCTACTATATTTAAGTAGTACCTGTTTGGAATATCTATGATTGTGAGATATCGCAGGAGAGGACTTTTGATCGCACTCGAGACAAGTCACCTTTGCTACGTTGTATCCAGATGCGGATCAAGTCCTAGGTCGACGATCATGAACTTGACACTCCCGGCATGCTAGCAGCGGAGTTAAAATAACATCGTGTGTTATAAAATGAAGAATTAGGTGCCTCCTGGTGGAAAAGTTGAAAGATTTGGATTACATGACATGCGAAGGAACCCTACGAGATGTTCCAAACCAACGGTGAGCTGTGACAACGACATGCTAGACAGGATTAGAGTTCCAATTGAATAGGTATAATATTGAAACCCATGATGGGGGGAATTTGCAAAACTTTTAACGCTACAGATGCAAGTAATGATGATATATATAAACATCAACTCCGTTTTTGATCCTTTCATCAATTGAATCCATCTCATGATTCCATGCAGTACCAGATGCGCCCGGTAGTATTTTGCCTGTATGCTTCTAGACGCATTCTAAACTCCACCAAAAAAAAAGGCTCGATGAGACCGGCAAGTCTTGAGCCCTTATGAGCTCTTCTTAGCCTTCTCCAAAGCCTGAAGCTTGCTGAAGGCACCGGCCGTGGCGACGGAGCTTCGCACGAGGAGGAAAAACGGAATGACAATCCAGAAGGCGTTGCAGAGGAAGTAGTAAGCCCAGAAGTAGAAGCTCTCCGGGCGGCAGTAGACGACCTTGAAGATGATCTCGCTGAAGGAGCAGGTGCCGTAGTAGAGGACGTCGCCGTACAGCTGGCCGAGGCTGATGATCATCTGCAGGGGGTGTCGGAGCGGGTGGTCCTTGACGATGCAATAGGCGCAGAGGAATGAGAGTGGGCCCCAGCAGAAGGCGGTGATGGTCTCCATGCAGACGAGGAAAGAGTCCTGAGTCAGGTAGCGGGAGTCGGACAGGGAGTATTCCTTCCACAGCTGGCCGAAGAGGTCCGTCTTGCTGGCCATGTTGACAAAGTTGAGAGAAAAGTAGCCTGTTGGCATCGGGAGTTAGCAACAGAGGACCAAGTCAATGGTGAAGTCGTGTTTGGTTTACCTTCGAAAAACAGATGGATGCAGCCGCAGAGAGCAAACCACATGGTCACCAGCCTCTCTCCGTTGGACAGATTGGGCCGTGACTGCTGTGTCAACATGTGCGTGATGAGGAAGATGCCGGTACATCCCACGGCGAAGATGGACACGAGAACCTGCGCCGACATGGTGTTGGGCAGATATCCGACCAAGGGCGCATCCAAGGGGAAGTAGGGATGCTGAGGCGCCTGGCCCGTTGCGTTGGTTGCAAATGAAACGCTCTCCATTGTGACGTCGGTTGATGTGAATTGGTGAATTGGGAATCAGCCGCTTGACTTGTGATGGTTGCAAGTTCAAGATCAGGGCGGCTGGGCTGGGCTGGGTTTTATCAGTTGGAGATCTCTATCAACGTGTGTACGTGTGTGGCTCCTGCTCGGGACCTCGAGATCCCGCATCGTCTCATCCCCATTCCCCGGACATTGCCAAGCACCGCGTATAATACGAACCAATGAAATCAACTGGAAAGGGCAAGAAATAGGCCGGAGGATGGCGGATCTGGGGCCCATCTAGATTATCCCCTGGATTTGCGGATGCGAAGTGCGCAGGTCCGCGGTGTTCGGCCTTTCTCGTATTCGGCTCGTGCTTTGGATGCGAATTCGATTCCTGCATTAATTACAATAAGACATGCACGCCAAGAATGCTGGCGCGCGGCCACTTACAGCACAAGTCCAAACTAGAGTACGGAGGCCAATGAAAGCCACACTTTCCTTTTTATTCGGGAACAGACCAACCAGAGACGGTTCTGACAAATGCCAGTCAACTAAAGAGGCCTAAATTTATAGCGAGATGAGGCTACTGTAAAGAATACCATCATCTCCCATTTGGGAAGCTATAAGATAGACACTGTATGTGAATGGCGGGTTCGAACGTAGTTAATTCAGGGTTGGGTATCTTCAATTATTCAGCTTCTCTATGCTATTCCTGAGGCTCCTTCAGTACGTCACAACCTCTACTCGAGGCTCGCCCCATGTGCCTGTTTCATCGCCAGAGCACATTATAAATCGCAGATCAACGCGCTTTAGTTCAGTCTGCACCATGACCAGCGTCTCTCGTATCCGCCGAACCTCGGGCACCCTCTCTACATCCTCCCAGCTCAACTGGGCTTGGAGTCTTGCCGTCCCAGTTGCCCATGCCTCCCACGGGATATCCTGAGGAGGCTGTGGGAATGGGGTGGTGCAAAGGCTGGGGTCAAGGACTTGCTGCCCTTCGACCTCCATGATCTTCGTTGTCACAGCCGCCGTACCATCGCTGAACCACATGCCTTCCTGTCTCTTTATGTTGCGCAGAATATGCACAGCTCTGCTTCTGAGAACAGGATGCCGACATCTTGCCACGGTAATGAATAGCGGAATGATGAGTCCCGGTTCGAGAGACAACGGTGAGCGTGTGGTTGGGCTTGCAGTGGCTATGCGTAGTGTTTCCGCGAGGCACACGATGCGCTCGAAATAACCCAAGAACGCATCCCATCGCAACTCGGGACCAAACATTGTCACTGTAATGAGAAGTCGAAGCATTGTGTGATACAATCTCACTGAAATGGCGCCCGGTTCACCAGCCCATCTGTTCCTCTCAAAATGGGCCATCTTATGCTCCCAATCAACGACATCTCGAACCAGACTCTCCATCGCAAACTTTGCACCTATCTCGTCAACGGCCCCGGAGCTGAGCACTTCGTCATCTGAGATGACACGCCGAACCAGCATGAGAAGCGCCGTTGCTGCCTGGCCATAGTTTTCTATATAAGGCGTTTCCCTGATACACTCCACAACTTCTGTGAGCCGCGAAGCGCTCTCGTGGGGGTACGGAGCACTCGACTCAGAAAACGTCATGGCCTGAAGATCGAGGCGCGTCAACATCTCGGCGGCTATCTTGGTGGCCGGGTGGCCCTTTGACTGGTCCAACAGACGGTGGCCGGCCATGATGTGCACCTGGCTCTCGCCCCAGCGGCCCATCATGTTGGTAACAGACACCAGGGCGAGACTGAGCGACAGCAATTTATGCGGGTTCTTGAGATCCCGTGCAAAGGCGACGGCCTGCCCGTAGTGCTGATTGGCTAGGTTCGAGTAGACCTCGACCCTGCGATCATCATCCTGGCCCTGGGCCGTAAGCTCATACCGCTGATGCAGGGCGCCCAGGGCCAGAGTAGCGTGCCAGACTGCCGGCTCGGTGTGGGCAAGCTGCAGCAGTTCGCCCGTCCAGAAGTGCGAGGGCATAAAGGCGGCCGTGGATGGGGCCGTCAGCTTGCGGAAGACATCAAACAGCGTCAGGTTGGACGGCGAGGCTGAGCCGCCGTGATGCTGGGGGTACTGGGCCAGCGCCTTGGAGACGGGGCCGACGACGCCGAGTTGGCGCACGGCATCGGCGAGCTGGCGGCGGGTGACGGTCGAGTCCTCGGGCAGGTAGCCATCGCACTGGCGCTTAGCGGTGATGCAGCGTTGGCAGGCGGGCTTGGCCTCGTCGCACTTGACCCGGCGGATCCTGGTGTTTTGGGTTGTTTGTTGGCTGGTTGGTTCTGGGTTTTGGAGCGTTTTGTCTAGCCCGGCTTGACTTACCGGCAGGTGATGCAGCCAGTGCCCGACTTGCGGGGCATTCTTATTGTTTCAGTTCACGGACGACGCGCAATGGGATGAGAGCGATGCAAGACGGATGCGAGTGAGTGCCGCGATGGGCCAATGTTTTCTTTCTCTTGTGCCTTCTTTTTAAAGTTGCGTCAGAGTCGGAAACTGGGAAAAGTTGGAAGTGTATGCTTCAAGCAGTAATAGGCTAGTTCATCATGGGTGACTAGACTAGGTGCTGCACCTCGATCCTTTGGTGGCCCTCCCTGGCCTTTGTCCCGGCTTAATCCATCCGCACCATACGCATTGCTTCGTCTCGCATCTGAAGCGATGAGACTTTGGCCCATCAGACTCCACTTGGCAATTGATTGCTGCTGCCATTTTCCACTGCCTTATTCCATACATAGCTTAGTAGGTACTCGTCAGCCCTATCCGCTGCAAGTGGCATCCCATCACCCCTGTACCATGTTGTATGTATTAATATCCCTTCTCGTCCAGCTTGGATTGAATATACGAGGCCTGCTTTCATCGCTTGATAACCATACAAACAAAGCCTTGTTGTCTAATCATCCTTTCGCATAACCAGAAAGGCCATCCGCCATCATCTGCTTGCTGCTACCAAGACAATGATACACTACAATGACACCGCGACTAACCCACACCTAAATTCCCTCGGCCTTTGTATTTGCAACCTTGAAAGACCCTCCCCTATTACAAAAAAAAAACATCTATTTTGGGTATTGACAAAGACCGGCCAACACTAAACGTTTCCCTCATTGCTTGACCCAAAAAAGATGCTGGGGTAATTACGCCCAACATCATGTTGGTTCCAAAGCTACTTGTAGGTGGAAATCATAGTTGAAGCGCCTAGGTAAGCGAGTGATTATTCAGAATATCGCCCTCATTGGTGCGTTGGTTTTGTATCCAGACAGTCGGAACCCCTAACAAGTACACAAAACCTGTTGGCTGTGTATGGGCCCGCTGCCAAGCCACCTATTTGAAGGCCATCACACTTCAACCCTCCGTCGCAGAAGTCGCACGAGAATGTTCTTGAAGAGTGACGGGCGGCAAAAATAGTAAATAGGCGCCTGTCTTTGTCAAGTTTGTTGCCAGGGACTGATCAACAAGGGCGGCAAAGCGATTGTATTGCGGCGCTTAGATGGACCTTCAAACCATCACGTCTGGCCAGGGAAACAAAGGATGTAAATCACGACGGCACACGTATATAATAAAAGCTCAAAGAGCCCCTTCTCTATCTGCGAACATAAATCCCCATGAACATAATCTTCCCCAAGAAGGACCTCCTAAAAATATCATTCTCAGCTTCAAAAAACATGTCTGCTTTTCCAAACTTTATGAACCTCCCGCCAGAGATCCGCCTCATGATCTGGCGGGAGGCCCTCGACAACCGTGTCCGAGTGATTAAGCTCAACGCACAGGTCAAGACTGCCGTGTTTTCGGACATTGAGACCGCACACAAAGAACGAGTCGTTTTCGGAGGTAGATTCATGTCAACGTCCTTCCCGGAGGAAAAGAAGGACCTGGTCTGGCCTCCGCAATCCGAGGCCCTTGTTCAGAATATCAGCCTGGTCTGCTCAGAGGCTCGACAGGTAGTGCTTGAAGAGTATCCCGACCTACTTCGTGTGGAAGAACCCGAGCCAAGTCTACTAGAAACGCCCCCTCTAGAAGCTAAGAGGTGGACGGGCAGCTTTTTTACATGGAATAATGACGCGCCGATGCACCGGATGGTGCGATGCGACCTGCAGTCAGATTACATCTGCTTTGACCAGTTTGAAGATGGATGTCACGAATGCCGAGACGGAAAGGACTTTGCGAGAGCGATCCATAGTGCCGTAACGATACCACCAAACCGAGGGTTCACGCTAGACAATTTCGTCTCCGTCTTAAAGCAGATCCGGCATCTCGTTATCGAAGGCCCTTGGAAGCAGAGGGGCATCAATCATATGCCCCACGAGGACGCCATCTCACACTACCTGGAGCACCAGTATATGAATGTCATCTCTGGGACATGTAACCTCAAGACGCTGTCCATTTATCGCAATAATATTCCGCCATACATGAAGAACCCCACAGAAGCAGTGTGGGAGGAACTTTTCAGAGTCTTGCCATGTCCCGAAGTTGACATTTCTAGCAATCGGGCATATTCATCGATTGGTAAATTTTACGAGGCCCTAAGCCATCGTTTTATTAGCGAGGCCTACAAGACTGCCTCACCCAACGTTGTCCTTGGTATTTATCGAGACGTGGAGAGCGGGATCTCTCCCAAAAACAGGCCACAGGCTTTTCACAGAGAATTGTACTCGAGACTAAACCGACTCGGCCTATCAGGAGTGCGAATGGGTGCAAAGCAGCTTAGTGTGGTATCAGATCCTTCCAGCGAGGAGGCGAAGCAAGATGGAGTATTAGTGATGCCAAGAATTGCCCTCGTTCAAAACGAATGGCCTTTGTATCCCATGGACATGTATTTTTAAATTGCAAGCAAGCGAAAAAGAATCATTAGCGTCGTTAAATCGGGGTATCTTAATCTAAATATATATTACAATTCATTTTCCTCCGACTTCTTCTTTGCTCGCAGCACTGCGGCATGTTGTTTCTTGTGATATTTGACGTCGTCCGGGTACAACGGGTTCCACACTGTGTTGCAGATTTTGCATTCGGAAAATGCTGCCTGCGAGGATATATTGAGCGTGGTTTGGACTGCCGATGATTTATTTTTAGACTTCTTTGTCTTTTCTGATTGTGTAGTTTCGTTGTTGGTAGGCTTTGTGCTTCCGCTTCGAACACGTCGCCCTTCATCCTTGGGTTCCTCCTCTTTCTTTGTCACACTGAGAGTTTCTGCGTCGTGCGTTGCATCTTCAGATTCTGATATTGGTAACGAGCTTCCTCGAAACTTGAGAATTCGCGGTTTTCGTTTTTGCTCTCGGGATGTCGGGGGAGGCGATGATGGAGGCGTTGGTTGGTCCTCGACCTCCTCTGGCTGGGGGCTAGAAACTGTAGACGATGGCTGCGGTATCGGTTTAAAAAAGTTCATGATGGAGCCTTTTTTTATTTCGGGCTTCCCTTGTGTAGTAGAAGCATCCGGGGTACTGCGGCTTGCGACTGTTGCTGAGGTAGCCTTCGTCTCAGGAGACGAATCCCCCTTGTCTCCCGTCTCTAGTTCCGAATCACCATCTTGTGTACGCCGCCTTTTCGAAGATTCGGTTCGAGATTCAGTGGCAGATCGTTTGCCATATGTTCTGAGTGGTTTGGCGCGAGCTCGCGAACGTGTTTCAGTTTCCATTTGATGCCTGGGTATTGTCAGTTTCAAAGGTTAAAGGGCCAGGCACACAAGGGTAGAAAAGCCGTGAATCCGTACATTTTCGACAGGTAAAAACGCTATAAATCGGCTGCCATGCTTGAGCAAAATAGGACCGGAGTCCACAGGTGAACACGTTGGTCGGTAGTGTTGCACCTGTGGAATGATCGTGGGGAGGGAGTTGAAGGCCGCGAGCGAGGGAAGGGAACGATAGGAGTCTGAAGGTGCGTATGAAACTGCGGAAATGGTAGAGATCGTGTCTTTCGATAGCAACCAGCCAATTCTCGTGAGTTATAAACGAGTGTGTCGAGGGCTGTTGATTGTTGTTCAAGGCGTGAATGCAAGCCCCACCATTAATTGACGGACGCGTGCAGTCGCGTCTGACCGCGCTATCACATGTCCTGTTCGCCCTGTATTAATCATCCCTGGTATGCCCCACAACATCTCTAATGAAAGGGCATCATTTCCAGGCTGGGTAGCTGTCGTAGTTATGCTGAATACCTGGGTGCTAGATAATTGTCGGATGCACCGCTGCACGACGGACGACGTTTAGATGGATGTTTTACGGGAACGGTGCGTGTGCCAGGATGCTGAATAATAATGCATGCTTTGTATTAATCCCGGTCGATTTCCATCATGTCTTTGCTATAGATTCGACGTTTCGTTTTCTCATGGTTTCGTGCGCTTCATCTTCCTTTGGTTCGATGAGAACCGTTTTATCGTCTTTCTCGTCTTCGCCCTGGCCGACAACCCAGGTTTCCACCACTTCCTTCACTTCTTGGACATGTCCCTGCTTCTCTTTTGCTTTGCCCATTCTCCACACGTATCCATTGTATACGGCCACTTCGGCAATGGCGACAACGATGCTGCCGCCGAGGGTTAGGAACAACCTCGATGGTGTGCTCCACCATCTAGCAGCGACCCAGAGCGTGCCCGCCACACCGACGATACTGACAAGGAAGTTAATGATGAGCATGACCTGTCTGTGAATCTCGTTGTATGTGACATCGTCGTCGCCTATATCCTCGGGCTTGGTGGGTCTGTTTGCTTCGGCAAACATGTGTGCGGAACTGGGAAATCGGTCTTTGAAGGTTTCGGGTTGGGCGGGAGGATTCATCATGCGTTCGTAGGAGCGAGCTTCCTCATCGCGACGGAGCCGGGCCATTAAAGCTTTGTATTCGGGAGACTACCTAATTGTTAGCCGTAGGATAGAGGAAGGGACCATGGCGCATACTGGTTCAGGTTTAGGAGGAGGAGGAGGGACGTAGATTTTGGCGCCACGAAGCAATCCGTCGAGACTGTATGATTTGCCTTCAGACTTGAGGTGCTTCCAAAGACTGATGATTTGGGAGTGAGATATCGGATTGCCAATTTCTGCGTTTTCTAGAGGTTGTTCTTCCGTGCCCGGCTTAGATGTTGTCGACTCATCGTCGGATTTGTTCGAAGGTGGTAGTTCGGTAGCTGCGAGCGCCTCCACGATGGAGGGCGTCATTGTGAGAAGCACCATGGCTGCTCAACAATCAAGCTTGTGGCGAAGCGGTGTTTGCGATTTTTGGAATAGAAATTGCGTAAATCTTCGTAGTCGAGGAGCTGGTTGGTTCTGTTTAGAAGGATGTAGCCTGGTCAATTCTTCAGAAATGTTGGTGCCTGACCACAGCCATGCCTCGTATTGGATGCGATAAATTGAAGATCAGAATGGCAAGCTGGCTGCATGTGCTCCCACTACAGCTTGCATGTATCGGCAGTGAGAGCAGCGCCAGGCATCCGCTATTTGCTGTGTCTAGTGGGGTGGGGGTACATGGGGTTCCATACGTTTTTACAGTGGTTTGGAGGTATACACGTAGAGGTGGACACGGGCCATCTATGAGGCGCCAAAACATTCCTCGGCTCACTGGATCAATCGCCCACAGCTCTGGTTCAAGCCCCAGGATGCGGGCCGAAGCTGCCCAATCGGAGCATCGGCTCCTTGAGACCCCGTTGGTTGTTGCCCTGAATGATCCGCGAGAAGCCCGTTTTCAGCAGCAAAAACGGTGGGGGCTCCCTGTAAACCAGCCGCCCAGCGAGTCCGGCGGGCGCTGGGGCCTTCGGCGACCCGACTCTCAATCGTTCGGCGTTCTGCCCCAGTGGAAAAGTTTCCAGGTGTTGGTCCCGCCGTGAGAAAGAATTGGAAAATCAGCCGCGAGATCAACTCCCAACACCAGCAACACCACAACCTTGCAATTGTGGCCCTTGCCCTGCACTCGGCTGCAATCCCTAACGACACTTATTTCACAGCTCTATATTTCGAATGCTGTGAAGCCCCCTCGCGCCCCGTCGATCCTCGCCTCCGCCAAGCCTCTGAATCATCACAATCCTCTCCAGCTCTCGTTTGCGATGCAGCTCCGTCCGGGGGCCTCGGTGCTGCGTAGCACCGTCGCTAGAAATGGCTCGATACTGGCAAAGGCTTCTCTATCGTCGACAGCGTCAGTCTCAATGGGCATGACGGCACCCGCTTGCATGTTGTGCAGGCAATTGACAGTCTCGAGATCCCCCGCCACGATACACAGAGCTGCTTATCACTCAAGTCCTCGTCGAGACTCGGCCTGGGGCGCTGCCGTCCGCGTGGCCTCCAATGTTGTTAGCAATGTTGTCCAGAAGGCCACCAAGGATACCATGACGGTCGATCCTCTGCGCACCGTCGCCAAAGAAATGAAGTTCCTCACCGGCAACATCCGCAAGCTCTTGGGCTCCGGCCATCCTTCACTCGACCGTGCCGCCAAGTACTACACCCAAGCTGAGGGCAAGCATGTCAGGCCTCTTATTGTCCTCCTCATGAGTCGAGCTACCCATCTATGCCCCAAGGCCCCTCTCCCCTTCCCCAGCCAGACCTCTCGAGGCATCGACACAGCCATCTCGCCGGCCCAGATCCTCGCCGATATCAATCCCTCCAGCATGCCGCTCACGACCGCCGACATTGAGGTTCCTGAGCCCAACTCCGATATTCTTCCCAGCCAGCGACGCCTCGCCGAGATTACCGAGTTGATTCACACTGCTTCCCTTCTCCATGACGACGTCATTGACCACTCCATCTCCCGCCGCGGGGCACCTTCGGCCAACCTGGAATTCGGAAACAAGATGGCCGTCCTGGCAGGTGATTTTCTGCTGGGCCGCGCATCTGTTGCGCTGGCCAGGCTCCGAAACCCCGAAGTCGTGGAGCTGCTGGCTACCGTCATTGCGAACCTCGTCGAGGGCGAGTTCATGCAGCTGAAGAACACCGAGCGCGACGAGCGAAACCCCAAGTGGTCGGAGGAGACGGTTAGCTACTACCTCCAGAAGACATATCTGAAGACTGCCAGTCTCATTTCCAAGTCGTGTCGTGCGGCGGCGCTTCTGGGCAACGCCGATAATGTTACGGTCGAGTCGGCGTACTCGTATGGACGAAACTTGGGTCTTGCGTTCCAGCTGGTGGACGACCTTCTGGATTACACACAGAGCGGACAGGATCTTGGCAAACCTGCGGGGGCGGATCTCGAATTGGGCTTGGCTACGGCACCCCTCTTGTTTGCTTGGAAGCAGATGCCCGAGCTCGGGGCGCTCGTTGGTCGTAAATTTGAACGGGAGGGTGACGTTACGAGGGTAAGATTGACGAATCATCTCTGCGGGCAGTCACAGGCGATGCTAACCGGCATGTGTGGTATAGGCACGTGAGCTAGTGCTCCAAAGCGACGGTATTGAGCAGACTCGGGCACTGGCCCAAGACTACGCCGACAAGGCCATCCAGGCCCTTTCCGACTTCCCCGAGAGCGAAGCCAAGGACGGACTGATTGAGATGGCGCAGAAGACACTCAAGCGCCAAAAGTAAAATGGACATAACGACGGTGATGAATGGACAGCTGGGATGGGCGGTGTGGTTCCGAGGAGAAAGGAAGACGCCGTTGCACCCGTGTACTACTATTGTTATCAAATCACAACAAAGCATGGACCGGAAGATGTCGACGATGTGGTGACTAAGTACGGGAGGGGGATGTCTAGCTGCCGAGTATGGGTGTATGGGTCGTATATTTGCTTGTCTTGTCATGGTTGATTTGCGGGAGCAGGTGATGCGCGTACTATACTATACATACATGGGAACGGGGCAAAAGCAAAGACGAGAAGGGCAAAAAAACGGAAAGACAAAAAGGGTTGAAACAATAGATGGCCATGTGTACAGGATAATTTGATTGATGATGAAGAAGGGGAGAGTCGAGAGTTTTTTCGCTGGATACCCCCCCACCTCAGCCAAATGATATTCTATGGACTAGAAACGGCGCACCGGGAAAACAAGCAAGGGAAGAAGAATACGAGAGCCATCGCAGCTCTGACCATCAGTCCAGGTCTTCTGACTCGCCCCTCGTGAGCAATTGTCATGCCGGTCGGGAACTTGCGTAGCATCCGGCTATCGCAGCCTCCGAGTCCGAATGCCCTCAT
The DNA here is from genome assembly GCA_003031705.1 of Calonectria naviculata. Lineage (NCBI taxonomy): Eukaryota > Fungi > Ascomycota > Sordariomycetes > Hypocreales > Nectriaceae > Calonectria > Calonectria naviculata. The sequence continues at coordinate 52,963 of NAGG01000273.1, forward strand.
GGGGCAGGCTCGTGGCCTACCACGGGCAAGTTATTACTCGATGGTTTGCCAGTATTACTCGATGGTTACTCGATTCAATCACCCACTGCGCCAGGCCCAGTCCCAATCGGCCCAAGGGCCTGCGCGCTGATTGGCCGGGTGTGCCTGTGGCTGGTCTTCCCACCGGCGGCCGGCCGAGTCCGAAGAGAGCTGGCAGAGGGTCTCGGTGCCGGGTCTATGCTGATAAGCGTGGGAAACTGGGCCACTTTGCCTGAATCGGATTCGCCGCCGCCGCCGGCGCACTGGTTTTTTTTCTGTAAATCCTCGATTGGGTTGCCCTGCACCGGGAGAGTACCGGCAATTCGGGCTTTTGTTGAGCGCCTCTTTGGGGAATAATAATACCATTAGCATAAAGGAGCGGAAATTGTTAGAGCCTTAACAGCTGGGTGCAACGGTGGATGACTCGGCCGAGCTACTTTTGCTGTGCCTTCCTGCGTTATCCCCCGCAAAAGGCTATTGCCAGTGCCGGCGTGGTGCTGATAAGCGTCCATCTGTGGCCAGGGCTTCCGCGGAGCGTAGAGGAAACTGCCGTGACTCTGTTCGTCTGGTGCTTAATAAAGGGCGTCGTCTGCTGTCCCTGCTCTCTCGTCCCGGTTTCTGTCGTCCCTCACTTCCCATTCTATTTCTGGCGTCAAGGTCTCCCCTTGGACTTTTCGACAAGCAACATCTCTGTTGTCCCAAGTGACTAGCTTCATCGGCCAATCTGCCCCCTTATCAGTGACACCCCACCATCGCTGCCCCTCCAGGATCACTTCGAGAAGGCGAGAGATAAGGATAAGCCAGCATATCGGCGAGCTGCGAATCGATCTCACTTATTAGAGACCTCGGCTGGAGTCGCGTCCGGTTGTCTGGAAACCTGTTGTGACCGCTCGTTTGGTGAATTCCTTTCCCTCCTTTTCCTCTTTTCTCACCTCACCTGGGCTCTCACCCTCTTTCTCTGCTCTCTTCGACACCCCTTCTCATCCCTATCGCAATGACTGTGGCCAACACCCTGCCTCAGAGCAACGAACCTCTTACGGTTCTTGTCTCGTCCCGCGCCGTCATCACCCTCCCAGATGATTCTCTCCTTCTGACTCCGGCCACGATTACAGTCTCTCCCACCACGGGAAAGATTGTTTCCGTCGTCGCCGAGATCGTTCCTGAATCCAGCTTCCCAGCATCAACCACTTACATTGACCACAGCCCCAAGCTTCTGCTTCCCGGTCTCGTCGATGCCCATGTTCACCTCAACGAGCCTGGTCGCACAGAATGGGAGGGCTTCTACACCGGTACCCGCGCGGCAGCCAGTGGAGGTGTGACCACTGTGGTTGACATGCCTCTCAATGCCATCCCGCCCACGACAACGGTCAAGGGCTTCGAGGAGAAGCTGCGCGCCAGTGTTGGACAGTGCTGGGTCGATGTTGGATTTTACGGAGGTGTCATCCCCGGCAACGCGGACGAACTGAAGCCCCTCGTTGAAGCTGGTGTGAGAGGATTTAAGGGTTTCCTCATCGAATCAGGTGTAAGTAGTGGCTGCATCCCGATTAGCAATGCCGAGCAAGGACTCACCCAACATTTAGGTCGACGAGTTCCCAGCGATTTCATCGAAAGACGTCGCCCTCGCCATGGAGACTCTCAAGGATACCCCGACCACATTGATGTTCCATGCCGAGATGGTGCCTCCTATTGCTGACTCGGTTGGTGATGCTGTGCAGGCCTCGGAACCGCCTCTGGCCCCAACCGGGGAACTCACCGCGTACAAGACCTTCCTCGAGTCTCGCCCTCCCACGTTCGAAACCAGCGCCGTCGAAGAAATCCTCAGCCTGGCGCATCTGGCTCCGTCGCTGCACTTGCACATTGTGCACCTCTCGGCTACACAGTGCATTCCACTCCTGAAGGCCGCTCGAGCATCCGGAATCAACATTACGGCTGAGACATGTTTCCACTATCTTGGTCTCACAGCTGAGGAGATTGAGAAGGGTGACACTCGTCACAAGTGCTGCCCTCCCATCCGGGAGGAGAAGAACCAGGATGGCCTCTGGGAAGAGTTGGTCGCTGAGGATTCGTGCATTCGAACCGTCGTGTCGGATCACTCCCCATGCACACCTCAGCTCAAGCTGCTCCCAGGCCACCTAGACCTGAACCGACCCCAGATGCCGCACTCTGATTCTGGTATCGACGTGACACTGCCCCAGGGCCAGTCAGCTGAGGAACCCAAGGTGCGCGGAGACTTCTTCGCGGCTTGGGGCGGCATCTCATCAGTCGGCCTCGGCCTCCCCATCCTCCACTCGGCGACTAAGCAGCGAACATCGGCCCCAAGCATCACAGACATTGTGCGCCTTTGCTCTCAGGCTACCGCTGCTCAAGTCGGTCTCTCGCATCGCAAGGGTGCTCTCAAGGTGGGCATGGACGCTGACGTCTGCATCTTTGACGATGCGGAGGTGTGGACATTCTCACAGGGCGACATGCGATGGAAGAACCGATGCTCGCCATGGGAAGGCCATGAATTCACTGGTCGTGTTAGCGAGACGTGGCTGCGTGGAAGCAAGGTGTTCGAGCACGGCGCTGCGAACTCTGGATTCGTCGGAGGCAAGCCCATCGGCGAGTCGATTACGGAGAAGAGAACGATTTAAGGTGCGAGGCTGGATGGAGCATGAGCAATGGTGATATGGGCGAATACGCATACGGACGGTCAAATGGGAGTCCGACGGGGGATATGCATTGGACAGCGGCGCACTTGGGTCTGGGGAAATTTTGTATGAACGAATAGGAAACGATTTTATGTATTTTGAGCGTTAGAATAGATCCCATGACAAGAAAATTGACGAAGGCATGGCGTCAGAGTGCATGTTTCGTCGTGAGGAGAAGGCCGTTGGAGGAGAAATGTGGGCCGCCGGAAAGGATGCTCCTTGCTGTGGTGATAGGATGCACATGACTCTCAAAGTCGTGCGGATACAGCGCCTTTTCTTTTCCCATCTATCGAAGCCATGGAATTGCCGTCAAGACCTCCAAATATCGCGACATGTGCTGCTGCTTCGAGAAGGGGGATGTGCGAGTACCCGTACTTAAAGTACGTATGTTGTCAGCCCTAGAAGTGCTACCCAACAGAGGCATGTACATTGTCTTATTTGTCGACCCTAGCCACAGTGTCAAATGCCAAAACCAGATGACCCATTGACACTATCTTTGGTTCTCCTTCCAGAAGCCCTGCTGCCTCTTTGTTCCTGTTGTTATTACATGGCTCAAGACACTAGCCATTTCTCCCTTACAGAGCCCGGTGGGTAATTGCGGTCGATTCTCCAGCTGCCCAATTTGGCTGTGGTCGGCCCTACAATGGTTGCCCACTTCCAATCACCTGGAGAACGACAATTTCCAAGTTGATAGTAGGCCGTGATCGTGATGGTCCAGTTCCCAGACTGTCGACGAGTCCATGTACCCGGTAGCACCTTCTTTTGGGATCTCTTCCGTTCGATGGTCGTACAGTGATCAGTAAGGCAGATCATGCACGAACCGCCGATGTCTTGACATTCGGAGAACAATTCTTCATCATTATGTGACGATGATTTTGTCCTTTTGAGAGCTGAGACTTGGTAACTTGGATCAACATGGTTGCAAATAAAGTATGCGTATCTCTGGTCGATTCTTGATCGAAGCGCGCGATCAGACATGCCGGAACTGTTGATGGTATGTACAGCGCGAAGAAAGAGCTCGTTCCCGATTATTTTTGCTGACCAGGTCTGCATCCATTGAGGAGGAGATATGCCAGATATAGAGGTTGCTTCCAAACTCCGAAGGGGCAAGCCACACGGCGCCCCGTGGAGATGCCGATTCATCACCAGACGAGCATGGTGATAGCCCAACCGGTATCCTTTGCGTCGTAGCGAGAAATACATGTCACCATAACATGGGCGTAAAAACTTGAATTCAGGATTGAAAAGCGTATGTTCATGGGTTAACGGGCTCCAAGACGGCAGGAAGCTGTGCAGGGCATGGCATATAGGACAAAAGTAGAGTTGGCTCCCAATTTTTGGATCTTTTTCGAGAAGAGTAAGAAAAGAGTCGCGAGCTAGTTGTGTCAAAGTTGGTACCGAGGCGATGAGCAACCTGTGCAAAGTCCTGCAGGTTAGTGCAAGAATAAGGATGGACTCTGGAGTCCGGCGAAGTTGTTCTACTATGAGTAGAATGATATCGATAGGAAGGTTCAAGAGCGGCGATATTAAAGCGGAACAGTGTAGCTCGTTGTGTGATGCACAAGATGAACACAACTGACCCATTGCGAATAATTTGGCGGTGTCTAGAAGAAAAGGAAACGTAGGTCAAAGGTGATGTGGCAGAGTTCGTGGTTGCGAACGAAATATTGAAACCCAGCACGTGACTGGGCAGCATGTTCGGATCGATAACTGAGTTTTTAGACGGCTAGCAGCCAACAATGGACATGAGGAAAGGGTGGGATATCAGATTTGCATTGGCCCGATCTAGGCATCATCAATGACCTAGCGTGCTAAGTTTGGCGGAAGTCACCCGCTCACCAACAACCTCGTATTTCTAAAAGCAGGACCCCCAAGAGTGGTCACAAACTGAGAGGTTCTGGGCTTTTGGGGGTACTGGTCAGAAGCAAAGGCACTATTCAGCTCGTACCTTTCTTGAATTTCTCAAAGGGACAATTACTTTATTATTTGGGGCGGCTTCATCTTTGACCCAGCTGGTCTGCGCTGCCAATATCATGACTCAACGGCATAATTAATTCGGAAGCTACGTAATTACGCCTTGCTGCCTTATCAGCGTATATGATGTCTTGAAGCTTCACGTTATTCACTATTCGAGAAAGAATAAGCAGAACACTGGTATCGCAGAAGTCGCAGCCGATTCCCCAAGAGTTTACCTACCATTGCACTTGAGGTTCACAAGTCAATCCTATCCCCATCTTGGCTTGTACCTACCTAAATTTCAGTTTGTTAAGCATGTAATCCACCTTCCAACTTCATGGAGAAAGCGAAGATGCTCCTACCTTCATGGAAAGAGGTCCATAGACTGTACTGAACCTCAACCGAGAGCCTACGGTCCTTTTCTTTTCTCCTCTTCTTCATCTTTCCAGCCCCTTTGTTTCTGACTTCCCACATCATGGATTACTTCCACTCAAAGGCTGGAATGTGGACGTTCATCGGAGCGCTCGCAGGGATTCTGGGCGTCGTTGCGGCAATCTTGATTGCTGTTGTCCCCCCCCTTCTCCGCTTCTTTCGCCCTCGTGCGCCCACCCCCATAAATGGGGACCAAACCCGGATTCTGTCCCTGATCTTAGAGGAGCTTGAGCTTCTCAACAGGCGATTGCCCTCGATGATAGATGGCGTGTTCCTGAACGCAGACATGAATTTCGAGGTTGTGCGCCGCCTCGGCGGGCTATCGGAACTAGTCTCCTTAGCGGGCTCGTCAGACCGTGACATGAGAGCACACTCCACCCAAGATCGTTACGATCTTGATGTAGTCTGACACCTTCTCAGACTAGGGAGCTCCCACCGGGGGGCTCCCACCACCGCCTGACCGAACAGGGCGGTGGGGGCATCTCCAACAGATGCCCCCCCAGCGAACGGTTCGCACCTCATCGCGGTGCTGGGGTCTAGTAACCTTGACAAAGGTGAAGCCAAGACGAACCGAAACTTTATGGTTAGTTTAGTCCCAGTCCCATTCTCCTTGCTAGTCGTTCATTTTAAGGCATCATATGTGATGCTTATCCTGCCTTGAAACCGCCCCTAGCCTTCTTTGCCTCTGCTTGCTTCGCATCCGTCTTGACATTTTCTACATTTCCATGCAAAATCACTACAGTAGTGACGCCAGCCAAGATCCAGTACTTCCCTATACACATATTTATGCGTGTATTGCGACTGCTGTATTGTGCGCGTATCGTCAAGACATGTAATACTTGGTTCGTCATGTCTCTTGGCCCATCTTTCTTACCCTCTGGGCACCAATTAAAGGGCCAAGTCTTCATGTAATGATACATTCCAGTGTACGAAAAAGATCTTAAATTGTTAAAGTGGTTCATTTTATACAATGAACTCCTAATAATAAACACACCAAGTTCAGCATTAGATGTAGAGCAGGAAAGGTTGCCGAAGTACAGCTGTGGAAAAGAGATGTTGAGGACAGGGCATGAAGAAAAGACAGATGAATCTCTTTTCGTATCACAATTGAGTCAATATATCTTTAGCATGTTAAAGAAGAGTACGGTAATGGTTGGAGGGACGGAGGATCACTAATATGCTGTGAAATGGTGTCAGCGTGAGGCGGCTGGGCGTTGCCATGAACTGCCAACTGTGTAAGTGACGAGCCCACATTGCCTAAATAGGTGACGTTAAATAGGACTGCATCTACTTTTATTTGTTTGGCGACAATGTGAATATTATTAAACAAATGAGGAATTCAACGATGCATAGTCTAGTTTTCCCAAGGTGAAAAGAAGACTGCGGGCATTTGGTAGCTTTACAAATTATCACATCTCAGCCGTGCGGATTCTTTACAGCTATGTTGCTGACTAGCTCCTACTGCAATTGAGATCTGTGTCAGATCGTAGAGCCCAACGCCCAGGCACGCTAACCGTTTCTTTGACGGAGACGCCAAAACCACGCTACCCAACGCCACGTTTGGACCGAGACTCTGGGTCGGCTGACTTATCCGTGTCGAGGCGGGAAAACGAAGAGCGAGCATCGAGGCGAGTGTCCAACCGCGTCCCGAACCAGCCAATAGAAACGGATAAATGACGCGATTGCTTCGTAGCGAGAGGGTGCCGTTAATTGCCTGCATGATGTGTTTGCCATTGCCGAGCGGTCGCGTCTGTAAGCGAACTGCGCTGTTGCATGGTCAAGACTCGTTTAGCAGCCGACGTGGGGGCCCAGACCTCCTCGAGTGCCTGGTGCTGGCGCAGGGCAGGCAAATAGGGATGATTAGCGAGGCCGGAGAGTTTTGGCTCAAAGGGGTGTGCATCACGTCAGTGAGGGATTGTCGTAAATTGCTGCTGAGTTTTCGGTGACAGTTTAGGCGGGACCCTTGTCAAGCGAGCGGCGCGGCAGCGTATCACAGATGGTCGGGAAGTTTTTGCGGGAGAGCGCTCAGCTCGCACAAACCTAGCACCCTGTTGCCCATCCACCAAGTTGCAAGTTATACTTTCGGGACGGATGAGCACACGGCTAAAACGACACAGCAAAAGACGGACACAATCAGTTCACTATTGGCATTTGCAGCGCCAGATAACTCAATTGCCAGGCTGCAACCAGCACCCAAACAATCTCCCCCATCACAGCTGCTTACCCATCTCATCTCATCTCGTCCACACCGAGTTCCTTCCTCTCTCCACACTCACACCCCACACTCCAATCCACGCCGTCATGGCTAAACGCAGTGCAGCCCACCCTCGCCGCCTCTGTCCGGCTCTAAACCCGATAGCCCCAAGTCCCTCCCGGCTCTCTGGCCTTCCGAACCTTTTTTTCGTCCCCATGATCCATATCCATGTTGGCCCAGCTCGCAAGTATTCCCCGCGTTGGTCGTCGCTTGTGCATCCCATAACTTCGCTTCAACCTCGCCTACAAGCTTCCTGGGTTGTTCTTGCTCGATGTCGCTCACACCTCTTGCTTTGTGGTCTGTGTTGCCTCAGGTCAATAACATGAAAACACTCCTCTTCCTCCAAGCCCACTTTACTTGAGCCTGATTCAATTTCATGTCGTGACGTATTTTCCGCGCTGTCAGCTCACGTCGCCACCCTCATTCATACAGCCAAACCATCCAGACACAGCCAATGCCACCGATTACACCTTGTATTTGGACAGTAATCCCGATTCGTCTTGGTCTTTAACCGGCGACGAAACAAAGAAATATACCCAGCCACCTATTGGCTTCATTGCGCTCTGTCTTGGGCCAGTGCGCAGCTATAAGCGCTCAAGTGCCAACATGGGAAGCTTTGACTCGGCCGACCACAATGAGGCAAACGACATGCAAAAGCTGAGTCGCAACAATTCCATGGATCGCCCATCAGAACCGACTTCGCGCCAGTCCATTGAACAGCGACGCATCTCGCTCTCTGGCGCTGGTAATCTTTCTCTTGACGATGTACAGGCCGTTCAAGTGCAAATCCGGGATGTGTCCGTCTCGGTCGATACTGCGCCGTCATGGTTCGAGCCTTCGACATATCCTCAACTGTTTTCCTCTAAATTTAACACCTCTCCGGACATGAAAACGCTGCTCCACTCTGTCAATGCTGATATTCAACCTGGAACACTAACAGCCATTATTGGTGGGAGTGGCTCGGGAAAGACGACGTTGCTCAACACTATGGCCGAGAGAGTTACCAGCTCAAGACTTAAACAACAAGGAATAATCGCTTTCAATGGCAGGGTCGGTGTTCACAATGTCAGCCATGCATATGTAATGCAACAGGACGTTCTGCTCCCGACACTCACAGTCAGAGAAACTCTGCAATATTCGGCAGATTTGAGACTCCCGTCATCAACCACCCCAGAGCAACGTATGAGGGTTGTCGAAGAGGTCATTCGTGAGCTCGGATTGAAGGAGTGCGCCAATACCCGGATTGGAAACTCTCAACACCATGGATGCTCGGGTGGGGAGAAGCGACGTACTAGTATCGGTGTGCAGATGCTTGCCAACCCATCAGTCCTCTTCCTCGATGAACCCACGACGGGATTGGACGCAACAAGCGCGTACCAATTAGTGAAGACCTTGAAGAAATTAGCACAAAAAGGACGAACAATCATCACGACGCTTCACCAGCCGAGATCGGAAATTTGGGATCTCTTTGACAACCTAGTTGTCTTAACAAAGGGCAGCCCAGTATACTCGTCGTCAATCAGGGAATGCCTCCCTTGGTTCGATGGTTTGGACTTCAAACTTCCACCGTTTGTTAATCCAGCCGAGTTTATCATCGACATTGCTGCTGTAGATAATCGAACACCTGAGTTAGAGCAAGAGTCAACCGAAAGGGTCCAACGACTCAAAGATGCTTGGAGCGCCGAGAGCACGAAGCGATTTGAACCTCTTCCAAATGCTGAGAATGTTGTTAGCCGAAAAGAAAGAAGAGCTGCAGAGAAGCATGCTGGTTTCACCCGACAACTTCTAGTTTTGACAGACCGTACCTTTAAAGTGACTTATCGAGACCCGCTTGGTATGGCAGCTGCCATCTTTGAAGCAATCATGATGGGGCTGGTTACGGGGTACCTGTTCTACGATCTTGGACGAGACCAATCTGGCATCCGATCCCGCCAAGGTGGCTTGTGGGCTGCAAATGGTCTCCAAGGCTACCTGATTCTCATTTTTGAGGTGTATCGAATGACCATTGACATCCAAACTTTTGATCGCGAGTCCGCCGAGCACTACGTTGACGCTCTGCCTTACGTTCTCTCTCGTCGGCTTGCGCGAATGCCTACTGAGGATATCCCTGTGCCGTTTTTGTTCTCTGCCATCATGTACTTTATGGCTGGGTATGAACGCACAGTAAGCAAATTTTTCACCTTCTTTGCCATTTCTCTCTTGAACCAATACGTGTCGGTAACCTGCGCAATGACTTGTGTTGTCGCTTCGAGGCATTTTCCCGGCGCGAGTCTGATCGCAAACATGGTCTATACTCTTCAAAGTATGTCAAGCGGAATGTTCATCCAAAACGAAACACTTCCAGTGTATGTGAGATGGACGAAATGGATCACCTATGCTGTGAGTAATACTCCAAGACCCCATATGCATGTCTAACCAAATCTAGTTTTACAGCATGGGTGCATATTGTGCCAACGAATTTGAAGGCAACTTTTATGATTGCCCTTATCCAGGTGGTAGATCTAATCCCCAGTGCGAGCCATATACAGGAGAGTACATAATGAATTTATTTGGCTTCCCAAAGAATTGGGTAACACGACCTATTGTGATCCTTTTAGCCTTTGTCATCTTCTTCCTTGCTCTATCAGTTATCGGTCTCCATTTTATCAAAGTTGAAATGACCATTGCCCGCGCTCGAGTATCCGACACGGATCTCTCAGCTGGCAAGGAGAAGATGACCGCACGATCCATCGCTGATGTACGGGCTATCGACGTGGGGCTGGACAAGTTCTCTCTAGTGATCGAAAAAAGATCTGCGCTCGGGAAGAAACTACCTTCAAAAACGATCTTGAACCCCATTGATGCAACTTTTCAAGCTGGAATGATAAATGTCATAATGGGGCCCTCGGGTAGCGGTAAAACATCGCTGCTTAATTCGATGGCTCTCCGACTTCGAAGTTCCATTGGAACCAAGTATCGTCCTTCGGGCCGTCTTACATTTAACGAAGCCACTCCCTCCGACTCCGTCATCAGATCAGTTTGTTCCTATGTCTGTCAGGATGACTCTGCGTTATTACCGTCTCTCACCGTCCGAGAAACCCTGTACTTTGCCGCCAGTCTGCGTCTTCCCTCATTTATGAGTAAACAGGAGAAGCGCAGTCGAGCAGAAGAGGTGCTACTGCAATTAGGTTTGAAGGATTGCGCCGACAATCTTATAGGAAACGACATGATAAAGGGTATATCTGGTGGAGAGAAGCGGCGTGTTTCCATCGCAGTCCAAATTCTCACCAACCCGCGCATTCTACTTCTTGATGAGCCGACATCAGGACTGGATGCCTTCACAGCCAATTCAATCATGGAAGTTCTTCAGGGACTCGCCAATGAGGGTCGAACACTTATTCTCACAATCCACCAAGCTCGGTCCGCTCTGTTTGAAGGATTTGGCAATGTCTTGCTACTGGCCCGTGGAGGTTCTCAAGTCTACTCAGGTCCCGGAAAGAAAATGCTGAGCTACCTTAGTAACATTGGATACGAGTGCCCACAGCATACGAATCCTGCAGACTTCGCACTTGACATGATAACTATAGACCTCCAACGAGACGACAGGGAAGCGGAATCACGACAGCGAGTCCAGAAGTTGATCGAGAGCTGGAAAACAAGAGAAGCTTCCGCTACCCAGGCCGACGGAGAGAAGTTGCAAGAAAAGACGGACGAAAACGAGTCGGCTGAAAATAATAATGGAGAAGGAATCATGACGAAGAAAGGTCTAACTTCGCCACGTAGATCCTTCAACAAGGCCAACCTTTCATCACCCGCCGAACTAGGAGCCCTCGTTCACAAGAAAGCTTCCTTCATGATGGCTCTGCCCATTCTTCTTCACCGAGACATCATCAATACGCGCCGTCAGCCTGAGCTTATCCTTGCCCGCCTCATGCAAGTGATTGGCCTTGCTATTATCTTAGCGCTGTGGTTCGCCCCGGTCCATCACGATTACTACTCAGTACAGAACCGAATGGGATTTGTCCAAGAGATCGGTGCATTTTACTTTGTGGGAATGCTACAAAATGTAGCCATATACCCCAACGAGAGAGATGTGTTTTACAGGGAAGATGACGACGGTGTGTACAGTGTCGAGGCCTTCTTAGCATCGTACACAATCCTCGAGGTGCCTTTCGAGATTATCAGTTGCCTTATTTTTGGCATCTTGGGAAACTTGGCGGTCGGTTTACCAAGAAACGCAAAGATGTATTTTATCTGCTTCTTTTCGTGTTTTGGAGTCGTGTCATGTGGTGAGAGCCTAGGTATCATGTTCAACAGCTTGTTCGGGCATGCTGGTTTTGCGATTCAAATAATGGGAATCTTCCTCTCGGTGGCGAATCTCATGGCGGGAGTCCTTTCGATTGACATGCCGCGCTTATTCACCTCTTTCAACTACCTGTCACCGGTCCGGTATGCCGTTCACGCTGCAGCCTCATACTCTTTACGGGGTGTCGAGTTTACCTGCAACGATAGTCAAAGGTTGCCAAATGGGAAGTGCCCAGTTACAACGGGACAAGATGTGTTGGATTTGTACAAAATGAACGATAATCCTGATATCAATGCAGCGGCTCTAGGAGCGTGCATAGTCATATATAGACTACTTGCCTGGGGAGTAGTCAGGTTAGTAAGAACTCACTGGAAAGGAATTGGGCGGTCGAAAAAGGAAAAGGCGTAGAAGCATACAGATGTAATCTTGACGCTTTACGAAGGCCACGATAATACACGATGAGCATACGATTATATATATAATATTACATATAATTTCTACATCTTCTCTGTGAATCCCTAAAGCAATGCTCTAGTGGAGATTAACTAGCTTAGACTCAACTTCCACCCAAATTTGTGAATTATATGCTTCCAATCTTGATGCACGCGTGATCCCGAAGAGGATATCATATCCCGAGTATGCCAGACCGTCCGGAGAGCATTCCAAACCGCTGATATGTTACTGATGGGCCACTTGCTGTCTAGTAAGGCAAAGTGGTCCATCACAATCTTGCGATGCTCGTCCGAGGAGCTTATACAACCAGCCAGAAATAGCGGCCACATTGGAAACGACCTTCGCGCCTGTCGTTCGACAATTATATCGGACAGGCAAGAGAGCAGTGTCTGGTGGAGCTCCACAATTACTGGGCTAGTTATCGGCGTGTTGTAGCAGGCTAGGCAAAGATAGATTTGAGCAGCGGTTCTGAATGATTTTGCACTCTTGAAGAGGTATTCATCAGTAGTTTCATGGTCGTAGATTGCCAAATGGGCGATTCTTTGCTCGATTTCCTGGCCTTTTCTATAGAGATCGTCATCGGAAGGAGCGTCGCCTTCGCCTCCGGATATTTGAGACGGCGAGCAGATTTCATTGATAATGTCGACCAGTTCCATGGAGCATCCGATCCGCTCATCAATAATTCCTCGATTGTCCTGGATTATTGAAATAGCGCTCTCTACTTTGGCAAGGTCGTTCAAATATGAGCGATTCGCTTCCCCGTCAAGGTGTGTGTCAGCTGTAGGCTGGGTTGTCTCCATCAAGATATACCGGAAGCGAAAGTATCGAAGTGCAAACTGGGATACACTCGGATCCATGGCTTCTCCAAAATTGTAGACAAGAGCAAGTGCCCCCTGGAGGTGACGCAGCCATGCTGGTTGAGACCCTTGAGAGATTTCTAGGGATGCGAGGAGAACACAGGTCAAGAGGTTACTCTCCGCACTTTGAGAATCAAGCAGATTGTGCTGCAGCTCCCGTAGCGCACGAACCTTGTAGCGGGTAGACAGAGCACGATAGTCCCTACCATCCGCAACAATGTCATGGGACCATTCTGCCGAGCTCAAGGCCAGGACTGCAGAGAACAAGGAACCCTGCTGGGTCAGCACTCTAGGGATCACAGAGGTGCGGAAGCTGTTTCGCTGCGTCTGTACGTAGACTCTACTGCTGCATATGACTTCGAAATCTACAATGGTTAGCAGCCATTAAAGTCGGAGGAAGTCTCAACGTACAATATTGTATGAGGGCAGCCTCCGTAGACCTCAGTCCTTCAGGTACGTGATTGGAAAAGATTGACGAGTTTATGTGGGGAGACAGAACAAGGGATCGGCTCTGTCTTGGTTCAGCTACAGGACAGGATGAACCCTGTGGAGCAGACTGATCCTCGTCATCCGGCTGGAACTTGGCAAAAATTGCTTCCAGCTCAAGCGGCGACAGGTTCAAGAAGCTGGCCTTGTTCTCCAAGAGTCGAATCGGTATAGTGTAGTGGCCTGGCGGCGTCGACACCACGAACTTGAGCGCGGGCGTCGAATCAGGAAACACACATTCGGCGCCTATCTTTCGACACCGGCGGCACACGGGCTTCTCTTCGTCGCACCGGTGCTTCCGCTGGCGGCACTTGAAGCAGCCACTCCGACGGCGGGAGCTGTTCCCCGCCATGGTGCATGACGGCGAGTCTTTTTGAAGACGTTCCGGTTTATCTCTTGTGGTTAGGTGCCAAGGGAAGGTCTTTGGTGGAAGAGCCGGTCGAAGCGGACGACTAGTAGGGAATAGGTGATGATCGGAACCGTACCCGGTCGGATGTCAAGTTTAGCGATATGCGGGCTACGCCCAATGCAGACAGGATTGAGATGAATGTCGCAGAAAAAACGACCAATTTTTAGCTTTCTGGTCTTCGATTATTCTGGTTTTCCTATCTATATATCGTGAATCAGAACATGGCGTGATGCTGAAACGTCCTGTCGTATTCTCACTGAGTAATGGAGTTGGCGGGGCCTCGGCAGAGCAGCCGATGCAGTGAATGACGTTTCCCGGCCAAGCAGAGGGTCGAAAAAAAGTCACCCCAGGCCAATTAATTGCCTTGAATAAGTTGTATGGTGTCATTTTGAATTTGACGAACATTTGACGGGTTTTTACCAATCCTGGCAGGCTGTCACCAAAAATGAAGTTTCATGTACTCGATCATCAGCTCGGTTTAGTTCAAGTCAACAAGCGCTAAGTGTCTTTGTAATTCGCCGAGGAAATCATGAGCAAGTGTAATAAACTCTAGTTTTATTAAAATTGGTTTATTGTTCTAGTAGGGGTTGTACTGAGGCAGTTACATCCCCCTGCATGGCGAGCGAGCATCACTTTCAACATGGACACCGCAGAATAGATCATTCCAAGCCGCCAGCATACACATTCTAGCATATGTATCATATATATATGCCCAGATGATGGTTTTCGCTTGCTCTACCCAACCCTTAGAGTCACCTTGAGATGACCAGCTTACAGGCGGTGCTGTTTCTTCTGCGCAAGAGCCACAATGGCATTGCCCGCAGTCAGGTCGGTAAGACTCACGCCAATACTCTTGTATACGACGAAACTTTCCGAAATAAACCGGTTTGTCTCTTCAATTTGCTTGCTCTTGGTAGGTTGCACCTTCCCCTTCTTCAGGGCAATTATCTGGCCAAGCTCCACCAGATCCTCAGCCCTTAGCTTGCTCGCAACAACCTCACCGGATTCCTTGAGGGCATAGTCACGATCATCCACGAGCACCACGCCTTTAGATTCGCCAGTCGCAGGGTTGTATCCGCCACTGGCAGCAATGCCATGGTGCAACAAGGCGGGGTCCAACTCGATCATGTCCGACATCCAAGAGCCGATGGCGGAAATAAATGGCCGGCGACCGTCGCTTCTTTGCTTGGTCAGGTAGCTAGCGGGGAACAGAGGCTTTCTAGAAGGGGTTGTGCAAAAGACACAGTCGATGTTGGCCAAGCGAGCCTGAATCTGCTGCTGGAAATCCGAGGCAGTTGTGTTGATAAAGTTGAAGGAGCAGTTAGACTTCCAACGTGCCTCATTTTCTTTGGATACCTTGGCAATCAACTCATCGACCTGGTCTTTGAAAGGGTTCACATATGTGATAGTCTTGACTTCAGAGCCCCTTAGCGCCAGAATAAGGCGGGTATGCCACAAAGCCTGCATACCACCGCCGAAGATGACAATGCTGTCAACGTTTTTCCTCCACGAGAAGGGCACCATTACATTCATTGAAGTTCTGTAGCCAGTCACTTCTTCGGCACCCAGAACACCTGCGGGGTTACCCTGTCCATCCATCAAGAGCAGGATGCCGTGCAAGGGGTCCTTCCTGCCATCTGGTTTAGGCGGCAGCTCAACGACTATCTTGGCACCAACACTCGAATCCGATGTGAACGGTCGAAAAAGAGTTTTCTGGCCATTGGGCCGAGTTGTGGCGCTAGGTTCGGGCTGATACTGGCGCTCACCACCGACCGAGAAGTCCTCAAAGGTCTGCTCAATTATATTTTGGAAGGAGATGACCTCATCCCTGGTCAGGTTTATGAGCAATTCGTGGATAGCGCTGTTGCCGAGAAATCGAATCTTGTCCATTGTGCACGTTTTATTATTGGTAGTGGCGGTTGAGTACGGTCTGAGAGGGAAAATAGGAGGCAAGCTTGCTCCGTTTCCAATCATTGATGAGCGAGGCAACAAGCGGAATAACGAAAAAGGATTCCTCATCTTGATCTTAAATAATTCGAACTGGATAGGCCTTCAGTGGTCATCTTTTAAATACGGCCCGAGATTACGGCCCGAGATACTCCAACTACCTCACCATTCCTATCATACTAATTGCAGTCGCAATGATCATGTCCTCTATACTTGGGAACGAGGTTAGCTTAGCCGCCGGTATCCACCTTTTTGAATCATATTGTTTCGAGTCATACGCATAATTTGGAGTATGAATGACAGTGTAAGTGCATGATACCCCTACATCAGCTAATATGGAGCCATAAGTAGTAACGCGATCAGCAGTCATGTGGATATACAACCCGGCGCTAGTGTAAATGGACATTCTATTCTTCATCGGTAGTTGCGGGCCGGCCTGCTCGTCCCGATGGTTCCATCGTCGGGTCCCACATGCCGATACTTAAAAGCTGGCACCCATCAAAAACGAATATCATATTAGTTTATTGCCTTTTCCCGTCTATCCTTAGATGTTAAATTGTATATATTGATATGCAAAAAACGGTAGTCCAAAAGGTCTTGCACATGACTTGAGAAGATGTCAACTTTAGATCAAAGATGAACGCTGAGCTGTTTTAAATCACCATTAGAGTGCGAATCAACATCTAAATTCGAATAAATAGTAAATTTCATAGATCCTCTCGAGGATCTAGTGATTGTCTTAGCCATCAGTGTGGTAAAACAAGGAGCACTCCGGTTGTCCATGGCTCAAAGCGGATAGCGTTGATGAATCTGGGAAGCCGAAGCAGTTTAGTTGGGCTGTGCCTTCTACTTGCAAAACATTCGTTCCCTCGAACCAACAACTAACATTCTACTTACTCCACTATCGGCTAAGCTAGCCGTTGGTTCCTCATCAATCATGATCTTGGCAGTGGAGTAAGTTAGAAGGCGAACGTCCAAGCTTGTTGCGGGGTTGGCGCCATTGTCGAGCCTTCGGGGGCGCTACCGTGGTACGGGGATGCATAGCGCTATGTATTACGGCCTACTTGCATGCTCTTAACATATGTGGCTAAAGAACTGCCAAAAAAGACTCGGTCTGTGATCGGCGTTACACTTGAATGCCGTCCCAACCCAGCTGCATGGATAAACGTTGGTAGCATCAAAAGAACTAAATGATAAGGAACCAGAAAGACATTATATAGCTATTCATGGCAACTTCACGTCGAGAGAATCCTAGGATTTTATCATGCAATCATATTAACAGCTATGTAACTATGTTGGGTCTACTCATCACCCCATATATCATAGATACCACTGTACTCGAGGCACCAGCCACCAATACGCCTCTCCTATTGTGAAAAGGGCCTCCTACATAATTATCGTAACGAGTGGGTATCAAGTTCTCTCCAAGAAAAGTTCAAGTGAATCCTCCAAATGCAACATGCCAACAAGCATTGTCCATAAATACCACTAGGCACAGCCTCTAGTGTCTTACGACATCTTTCGCTCGCTATCAGCAGGGCTTTCAATGTCGGAGTGGCCGGGAGTGACGTTGGCAACGTTCTGGAATTGGTAGAGAGGCTTCTTGGTAGCGTCGCGTCGGAAAAGGACGTAGCGCTTGATCCACCAGGGCAGAGCAACGGTAAGCTGGTAGTTGGCAAACTTGCGCATAGGGACGGCAAAGACCCAGTCGAGTTCTTCCAAGGTTCGCTGCTTAGTCTCAGGGACCAGGAAGAAGATCATGACAAATGCAACGACATTGAATCCGGCGTACAGACCAAATGCACCCTAGGAAGTTTATTAGCAGGTAGGCTTTAGGGCGAGAAATTGGCGGGGCTACTTACAACTGTCTTGATCTGTTCGAGAATGAAGGGGAATGAAGTACTGAGAACTGCAGCCCAGAAAAGACAAGTGGCGACGGCAAAACCCATACCGGTCTCACGATGAGACAGAGGGTAGACTTCAGCACTGTATGTGAAAGGCACGGGACCTTCGCCAGGAGAGTAGAAGGCGCCGAACATGAAGACGAACAAGCAAATAAGTGCCGTTCGGAGGGTCTCCTTGTCCGTGGAGATGAGGGTGCAGAGACCAGCGGCCAAAAGAGTCCAGGTCATCTGAGGGAAGGTGAAAAGCAGGAGACTGCGACGACCAAAGGTGTCAATGGTCCAGAATGCAGGGAAGGCAAATAGCCAGTTGACAAGACCGAACCCGAATGAACCAAGCATAGCACGGAAGTCAGACATGCCAGCCTCCTGGAAGACGGTGGTCGAGTAGAAAGCAATGATGTTGATACCGCACATCTGCTGGGCAATCATGACGGTGAAAGCAGCAACGTTGGCGCGGCGGACACGGGGGACGGTGAAGAGCTGCGTGAATCGGGTGACGTAGTTGGTCTTTCCGGTGAGCTGTTCCTCAATCTCGAGCTGGGCACTGATGTAGTACATGTCGCGGGCAACCTGGATCTGGTCAAAGCGGAGCTGGCTCATGGACTTCCAGGCTTCGGGGTATCGGTTCTTCTTCATCAGCCAACGCGGCGACTCGGGGCAGGTGTAGATGAGCAAGAGAAGAGGGACGGCAGGGATGAAGGGAGCACCAAGCATCAGACGCCAGTTGATGTCGGGAACGTGGAAGACGGCGAGGTTGAAAGCAGTTCCGAGGAAGATACCAAAGGCAGTCCACATTTGCCAGGACATGACCAGGGCGCCACGAATCGAGGCCGGTGCGTTTTCGGCTGCATAGATGGGCACTGTCGATGCTTTGACACCCATTCCGATACCCATGAGGAGACGATTGGCGAGCTGTTGTCCCCAGGTGTGGCTGAAGGCGGAACCGATGACAGGCCAGATACAGAAGTGAGCAGAGAAGAAGATGACACCGCGACGACCAAACCAGTTGTTGATGGGATCAGAAAGCCAGCAACCGATGAAACTATGCGACCAGTTAGAATGCTAATGCTCAAGGGCCAGTTTCTGTATCGACTTACGCGCTACCAATATAGGGACCAGCATTGACAATACCAACCAGCAGGCGGTCATGAGTGCTATCAGAACCAATACCATATTCCTTGGGGAACCACAGGTTGGCACCGTTGGATCCGGTCTGATCCCAGCCCTGGACAGCAGCACCAATGGAACAAGTGACGATGGTTATGAGGAGCTTTCGGGGCATGTGCCAGCGGTGGGTGACCTCACGCTCGAGCACCTCCACCTCGCGATCGGTGAGCTTGTGCTCGCCGTCAATCTCGCGGATAGCGGAGGGGTTCTGGGCAACGAGGGCTCCCTTCTTCAAGATGGGGATGTGCTCCTGCAGGCCTCTTCGCTCGGCCCACTCCTCGACATTGCGCATGAGCTGCGGGCGAGGAATGCCCTCGAGGGGGTTCTTGATCCTAGGACATCGTTAGATTGGGATTCCGAGCAAAGTCATTGTCTTCCAAGACATCTATGAGGACATACCTAGCCTCGAGGTTGTTCTGGAGATCTACATGCTCCGTAGTAGCATCGTGTGTAGTTTTCTCGTCCATGGCGTACGTGCCTTTGGACGTGGGTCTGTCAAAAAGTTGGTTGTCAGTGAACAGGAAAGGATTGACGGGCTCGCGGGGCTCTTGACATACTCGATATCCGCCATTGTGGGCGTCAATCAGCAAGGCTCAGGGGCACGGAGTGTCAAACAAAGCGCGGGGAGAGGGTCTGAGTCTGAGTCCTTGGGGGGGAGGTCTCAACTGCGATCCACTCTGCGGTCTCTGGATATCAGACAATGGAGAAGAGGATGATGTTCTGATTTTCACAATTCATCACCTGGGGCACAAGGGCCTATTTGTGTGTTTCTCCAAACCGGAAGGCAGATCCCCCAGACAGACAGAAAACGCCCAGCTCGCATTGCGCCCCCCTTGTCCACCCGTCGTCTCTTTTTTTTTTCGTACAGGAAGCTAATCCGTGCGTCCCACATCCCATCCATGGCCACATACAGAGAGAAAGACGGGGCAGAAATTGCTGGTCCGGGGCCGGGTTTGCTACCATGCTGCCGGGTGGTGGCCAGTTGTGCATCGCGCACCCCGTTCGGGCACCGTTCTTGGACGATCCATCTCGGGGGTGTGTCAGTTTTGGAGGGGCGTGCGATATCAACTCCTCTCTCAGACAAGTGTTCCAACCGTCTCAGTTTTCCCCTCCGGGTCGCTGGGTTGGACAAACGAGCTGTGATGGGAGTCAACCGCCAAGCTCGTTTCCTTGGAACAAGCGTGGGGATCGCCAGCACCGGCCTTGACGTTGTCCAGAAAATCCCCACAGCAAACCGACGCCCCCATGGGCCCCCGAGCAAGCCACTCCAGACGCTTTCCCCCAGTCTCCGCAATCCTTGGTCGGCACATGGAGGCTTTCGGCCCGATAGCACCAGGGTTCCTCGTCCGTTAACCCATTCGAGTGCGGGTGTCAGGCGGATTCTGTTAGCAAACCCAGTACCTTTTTTCGTAATTTGGGGTCGCGACTGCCACCACCCCAGGTTCTCTTGGCGAAAGCCTCCCGCAACCACGACGGGCTGAATGATGCACATCGCGGGAGGCTAAGCTTCAGCAAACTCAAGATATGCTTAGGGCTGAGAGCTCAAGCAAGATAAGAACAGAGATTTGCTCGATTGGCTCGGGGCCAGTCTTCTGTTTGGCTGCGCCAGAAGCGAAAAAGAGCATCATGATGCGCAGAGGCGCCCGTCACGCGATCCAGCCTCGAGTGAAGTTTGCCAGAATCTGGTCTGGTAAGCTGAGCATCTCTGGAGACACGCCATTGATCGGAAGCACACAACGGGGCTGCCAGGACGGTCAGGATGAAAGAGCCAAGAAGCCAAGAGCTAAAATTCCGGGCGGGGAACAGGCAGCAGAATTCGGAGCATCTTGAATGGACGTTGACCATGCACCTAGCCACAAGGGCCCGACGCCGCCAAGGCCCGGGGTAGTACAATGACATAGGAGGAGGCCCTAGCCTTGCTCAACCCGCCCGCACTACACTCCCGACGAGATCGTTTGCTCGTTTAAAAAAGAAAATTAGCCCGTTTTCGATACGGGTGCAGTAATCTATCAGCATGGGCGGATATATGGGAGGACGCACGTTGTGTACCGGCAAGCAGGGCTGTGGTTGGCAAGTCAGCATCATTGTGCATGTCTCGTGTGCGCATATGTGAAATTACGAAACAATGGAAACAATGTGACGGTGTCAGAGAGCGAAAGCTTGCGGTGGCACAGCATTAGATTGATTGATTATCCTTCTACCGCTTCCCGAGATAAGCTGATGCTGATCACAACCGAACTCTCCTGTCAGCCCTCTCGGATCACCAACGCCGTCCATTGGCCTGTCTCAGACTTGCACATCAGTGATTTATGCCCAAAAAGAACTCTGCCCGCATCCGCTAGCAGGGCTTTTTGCGAGTGGCCCAGTGCTGCAAACCCTCATCTCCCGGACGTCTCAGTTATTCCCGTGGGCCAAGCCACGCTTGTATCATGGCTTGTTTGTGGTGGTGGCGTCCCGTCCGACCTTTTGCAGCTCTCCTCCAATTGCCTTTCTTAGCAAGGCTCAATTCGATCAGCTCAAGGCAGCAGAATAAAAAGGAAATGTGTGTGTGTGTGACGGGTGTCCAGAGCGGTACGATGGCCCGCCGGTAGCTCGTTGAACCCGAGTCATTTCTTTCGGATCTAGAATCACTAGATCAACGAATTCTAAACGGTGAAGCTGCTCTCCTCCGAGCCAGCGTGATCTGGAGATGGCATTGGTTCCAGTGAATAAGCTCGCTTCGTGTGGCATCCCTGATTTTTTGGAGAAAAAGAGGGGATGAGGGGGAGAAGGGTGGACAAGCCGTCAGAGCCACGCTAGATTCGCGCCCCCCTTCATCTCCCGCTGCTGTTACCATTTTGCTTTTTGGTGAGTGAGACGGCCCAGGATGACATGACCGGCTATTGTCTCGTGCATATTGCTGAGCTCCCTCGGTGTCCAAGCGTCAGATTAGCGGTGCAGAGAGAGCTTGCGAGCAGTAGCATCAGGGCCATCCACTGAAGCCATGGGCCCTGAGGCTCAACACAGGATAAACGCGTTGTTTAGCGTGGCCTGTTTTGGAGAGGAGCAGCGGTGTATCCAACATGTGGTTGCATGCGCACACCCTCATTTTGCAATTGTGCCAAAAGCTAAAAATGACATCTGGATGTCATCTATCTGCATCGCTCGGGGATGAAGATTAACTTCAAAATCCAGTGCAAAGGCGTTGGATCACGCGGACAGCTGAAAGGAAGTTTCGCTGGATCCAAAAACGGCGGGGCCACAAACTGGTAGTTTTCCGGGGAAAAAACTACCCCAATTCCAGCCAAAGCCAAACGCGGCAAAGATCATGGAAGCTGTTTAATAAAGCGGGGGGCAAACGTGGAGCCCCGTGGTGCGAAGGTGGAGGAGGGTATCATCCATCATGGGTGGTCGCGCGCGCGTGGTCAGAACCTTGGGGTTGGAAGGGCGCTTAACCAGGGGGTGTAGCAACGAGGAAATCTTGTCTACTCGCCAAGACAAAGCACCTGACGATGATTTACAGAGCTAGAGCGCGGTATTCCAAGGCTAGTTCCCCCAAAAAAAGCCCTTCCCTCTCTCGGCCGGTTCGGGGTCTAGTGCGGCGTTGACAGGTCCTTCTTTCACGAACGTGCCAACACGCACAAAGGACTGCCGCGGATTTGAGACGGGCGCGAAAGGGTTTGATTTTCCAGAAGTCGCAGCGCACCCGAGAACCCAGTCAACGGGAATTTTTTACGAAGCATGTCTGATGAGATGCCCACTTCCCAGACGCTGAACTTCCCTGTCTCGGATCATGCTCCTGCAGGGCCATGACAGGCAACTGATCCGCAGTTGACCAGCGAGAGAGAGCTCTGGCACCTCAGACATTCGCCTCGCCCGGCACCGGCCATGGCCAATTGACCAAATGCCTCATGGCATGTCAACCTCGCTCCGCCCTCTCGCTTGGGCCCTTTGATGCAATAATCTCACAGTCCATCGACGTCTAGTCGGATTCATCCTCCCATTGGCAAGCCGTCTACATCTTCTGACGGACACTATTCTCCGTTGCAATACAGCATCCCCTCCCAGCCAGATACCCACTCAAGAGCCGCACGACGTTGCATCTCGTTCCCTGACGGGGTGCCCTACCCACATGGCCTCCAGGCAGCCAGATTCTGTACCCTGCCAGCCAGTCTGGAATCCGAGAATTGTGTTGCCTGGAGTTGGCGTGTAGCAGCAAGTGGGGACAAGATGCCGGGTTTGTGGGGTTGTCTCCTAGTTCATGGCTGGGGAAGGGAACGAAAACCGGCCCAAGCTGACCGGGGTGGCCCAGACCCGGCTTCGCTCGACGTTTTGGTCGCCGCTGCCAAGAGCCCAAAAGGCCAAAAGGAATCAGGTCATTCTCTTGTTCTCTTGCACCGTTTTTCGTCTGTGACATCATCATGTCTTTGCAGTTTTCTTTGCCGAGGCGCACTCTCCAATCGACCGGTCCAGGTTCTGCTGCAAATGCAAGCTTAGACGCGCCTCGCGCCACCAAAGGGCCCACCCTACAAACCGAATTGTAATAGGAAGAAACCCGAAAAAAAAGAAAGACGAAAATATTTGAGCCTCATCTGACCAGTATCTCAAACCCCTGGTGCAGGGTTGTTAGCTGACGACTCGCGTTACAGTCGTGTCAGGTGAAAAATTAATTTCATGACATGGTAAACGTCCTCCTTGTCCATCCCAATTCAACTCTCCTGGGCGTTGGATTCGATCTGATCCTACGCAGGACGTGCCACCTTCCGAGACGTGTTCTACTGATTCTCTCATGTAACAGCTAATTTAATGTGGATGCGGACCTTTGCACTATTGAATTCCCTAGTCAATCCCTCCGAGCTACTGCACACCTCACATTAGAGAAACAGCCCAGCCATGCCGAAATCCCTGAGCGCCCAAAGCGTTTCTACAGTTCTATTGAAATCAACCATCCCAAGAGAAGAAGGTTAATTCTAATTCTTTATTCTCCTAAAATGCTGCCTGATTCTCTAGACTATTCGGGTTAAGCTCCGGGGCATGTCATGTCAGCGGTCACGGTAGTGGCGCCCTTCCAGAGCAAGTGATCCAACTTCAACATCAAATTTTAGCAGCAGGGGCACAAACTCTCAACATCTTACAACACACTAGAACAAAATTGCCTCATACACAGGCCATAATTCACGCTTTCCGGATGCTCGGGGTGAGAACGGAAATCATACATCTCGGGCGCGCCGAACAATGCATGTGTGACATCCAAGAGGGTTTTGGATGACCCCGGTGAGATACTACCGAAAGCCCAAATGCACCACACGCACCTTCTCAAGGCTCAATTGCAACCTATCATCGTCAATGTTTTTTGTCAAACAGATGAGGTCCTCTACGCGGTAGTGACGACTTGGTTCCCGGGCACTTTGACAGAACCCAAAGGGAGCCAATACACAGCTGTACGTTTTTAAGGATGTTAAATCTATGGCTATTCCTATTTTCAAGAAAATCAGAATTTAGGCCAAAGCAAAAAGGTGCCTTTTATTTCAGCTTCAATATGGCAGAGCGAAATATGAGGAGGGTCAAGTTTATGAGGACAGGATAACGTACGATGTAACAGCCGAAGACTGAAATTAACCTCACCATGGGGTATCAAGATCTCTAGCAAGCCATTTCATCTCAAAAATTCAACGAACAGTAGGCAAAAAATACAGCTGGAGGACCGCGATTGAAGATTTGGCATCGCCCTCTCCTACCCTATGCAATACCCATAATTTCAGATACCCCGGGTGGGTTTGTATACCTGATCACAGGAAATTGGGAAATCATTACGGCTCGATTATGGGGATGGGATTGCTCGTTATGACAATTTTCTGAGTGTCTCTTGAATTATGCTAACTGAAATAGATGTTTGCTAGACCAGCCAACACTACATCCACTAACCACGATGTTAAAATGCATTCCCTATTTGACATCTCAGATTAGAGGCACGCAGTCTAGCCATTGGCCACCGAAATAAAGATGTCCTTCTCCAACAAGTACCCAAATTATAATCTGCGTCAAAATAACACCGGAGTGTATCGTCTGGGTGGGTCTAATCAGGAGGCCGCATCTGTCGCCTGTGCATTGGAGGATGCGGATTTGGTAATTCAACAGCTGATCAAGAGCTGGTTGCAGCATTGATCCTTGCAATACTCGTAGAGGTGCTCCGCCTAGTGGAAGTCGTCCAAGTGTGTGAAATACTGGGGATTTGTGGTTCGCAATTCCATGCATCAAAGAAATCCCCCGTACCGTGGCCCTCGATGACGACGCTATCCAGGGCTGCGGTGAAGAGTTTGCAGACGTGGCCGCCCAGAAACTCCCATGTATTGCAGGTCGACTCAGAGCGACAGGCCGAATAGCATTTATGAGGGTCACCGGTCGCTATGCTTTTGTAGGGATTGAGGCTTGTGCCTCCTTCCAATGAGTTGCCAGGTGGGCAGGATGTCTCTTTTCTTACAGCAGAGTCTGCCATCGCGGCGTTGGTGCCAGTCACACTTGAGATGGCCAATATGGCCAGGGTGCTCTTGAAGCTAACCATTTTTACTAGAGGTCGATATAATGGCTTGTTCGTGATTGAAAGTGCATTGAAATTAGGAAGGATAGTACGGCAAGTCATAACTATGGGGCCTAGTTCTTTAAGAACATTGTCATCATCCCCAAATGGAATGAATGATGTAAGTCGATATTGGTCATGTGCTCGTAAATCCCGCGAATGTTTCAGAGCACCAACCAAATGAAGCCAATAGATGACTTCCACTGGCTATAGTAGTGCCTGACCAGTTGATCCATTTCTCGAATCTTTATTTCTATGAGGGTTTATCAACGGCGCATTCCAAAGGTTCTAGGGCCGGGACGTCCAGGAATGTAACTGCACAAGCTATTGAGGTTACTTGCTTCGTACGTCTCGCATATATATTATTTTAACGATGGACAAGAACACTAGGATACTTTGGCTCACCAAGCATAAAAAATAATCCAATGCAAACTACCCCTCCATGCTCCCATCGTGATGTAAATACAGCATTTGCCTGTCACTCCAGCTCTCTTCAATCTTCCGTCGCGTCCCCACAGCTATTCTCTTGTTTAACCTAAACGCCTACAAATTCATTCGCCTAGTACATTGCACATCTGGAAATATTATTTCCCAGTGTGAGACCCCATCCCCACAGAAAAAGAAAGATCACTCAGCTTTTACAAAACCACAAGCAGACAACGGGCTTCTCACCGGGAAGACCGCTCCGGGTGCTATCCCAGCCGACCTCCTTCAAGGTCTGCTTGAGTGTGTCTTTATCCTCCCCCCCGAACCCCCATCCCTTGTACCACTTGCCATTGCCGCTCGTGACAATCTCGAAACACCTATTCTTCTTAGGTGTCGGGTTCGAGCAGCCAAACCCGCGCAGCAGCTCCGCCAGCGTGATTTGGCTGGGCACGTGGGACGCGACAAAGGGGATCCGGGAATTCGCCGGCAGCGTCCAGGGCGCCGTCTCCGTCTTGAAGACGTGCACCTTGGTGTGCTCGGCCGGGAAGAAGTAGTTGTATCCCGGCTCGCAGCCCACGCCGCCCGAGGAGTTGGTCATCTGGGCGGCCGGCATCGATGCGTCGATGTTGGGGGATGGCTGAGGCTGGCGCGGCAGCACGTTGCCGGCGCCATTCGGCTGGACGGTGAACGTGTATGGTGTCTGGATCTCAGCGACCGGCTGTTGGAAAGGAAGGAACTGGCCCATGGGCGAGTAAGTCAAATAAGCTTGTTGCGGAACTGTGGCAAAGTTATAGCTAGGCTCTGTGAAATAGGGGATATAGGGCTGACCCTGGGCTTGGACAGGACCACCCATAGGGGCGACGGAGGGCAGTGTTGTCGCCGTGGCGTCTCGCCCTGACATGGGGTTCCATCCGACAGACATGGTGGATAGATGGTTTGGAAGAGGTTAGGAACTCAAGACAGAGGCTGCCAGGTATGGACCCAACGGCGGAGGACTGGGTTAAACGTAGCCTGCCAGTATCCTGGTACTGGTCCCTGGCGAGTCGGATCCCAAGATGTCGGGGGCAGTATCGAAGCAGTTGCTGGTGGATGAACGAGGCCTTGCTGAGCTGTCGGTTGTTGATGATAATAAGAGCCAAAGGGATTCCCTTCGAAATATCGAGGATGAGAGGAGCGGATGGCTATCCCAAGTTAGCAGGACGCAAATCCCGGGTTTTATAGGCCAACATTGCAGTTAATTAGTGCAATGATGCCCCCCTCATAGAATCAGGAACACACCGGAATCTGAATCCCAGCCGTTGGCGCCTCGCACACTGCCAGACTCAATCTCTGAGTCGCTGCTGTCGACACTGTCACTGTCGCTCTCGTCGTCGGACTCAAGTTCAATGTCCAAATGACCCGCGAAGACCTCGGTGCTCCAGACGATGTTGTCTTCCGCGTCGAAGAATGCGCCGACGATGATCCAAGCCCAGAAAGGCGGATCGCCGGAGGCCCTCAGGTGCTGAGTTATGACGAGCTTCGTGGCGGGTGGAGGGAGGACGCCGGCTTCAACCTCGATTATCCTACGACTCGGGGGAGCCGTGCTGGACATGAGAATTCTGGGTAGCTGATGTCACGGAAGGCTTCTTAATACTATCTCGAGAGGCAGATTGGAGCGGCGATTAAGGATATCGGGACAGTTGCGAGGGTAAACTGGCATGGTGAAGAGGGGAGAAATGAAGTGGACGAAGTGATAAAGTAGTTTTGCAGTGATGATTCAGATACATCAGTCTTGTCTGAAAACCTCGCGTCTCCGATATGATGCCTTGGGCATTACAGATCGTACTTGATCATGAGAACAAGTCGAACTGTTGTGATTAAGAATGAGGACGGGCTTTGGTCTCGTCACAAGGACTGGGCGTAGAAAGCGGATCGTAGGGATCCTGAGCAGACTCGCAGAAATGGTTGCCAAGTGATCGTCAATCTGCACTGCGAGGGCGATTCAGGCTATTCCCGAGACCCGACGCTACGGAGTCACTGCACAGGCAAAGATCAGTCATTTGACCAACTTACCAAGCAGCAACGAGATGTTTGGCCATTGCATTGAGCAATCATCATTCGGCATGACCTCAATGGAAAATTATTTGCCTGGCAAACATGGCTCTGCAAGAGAAGAGTCGGTGAAAGAGCGACATCACAGGGTCTCTACGACTTCGAATCACGGCGACTGGCACGGCACGGCAGTGCTTCGTAAAATGCGTTAATTCAGAGGCAGTCTCGGGCTAGTCCGCAACTGGTGGTCAGTCGCAGGTGTGAGCGATTGCCGAAGGAGGCAGAGTGAGACACCATGCAGACGACTCCAGTCGTGCGTTCCAATCAGCACTCGTGCGAAGCAGAAGGACTACTCCATTGGGAAATCACCCGGCCCCAGCTTTTTGTGAACCTCTGCTTCTTTCAAATCCTGCCCCTCCCCCAAGTGTGCCATTTGCGTGCTCATTCACCGTCACTGTGCGTCTCAACGACGCGGAGGCCGGCGCCCTTTTTGGCTGCCACCTCAGCCTCTCTCTTAAGCTGCTGCCGCTTGCCAACTTCGGACACCAGGCCCTTGAGGTACACTTCGGCTTGGACGGTTGCACTGTACGCGGCGGGGGTCCAGTTCCAGATGTTGCGCTTCTCCACGTCGGCGCCTGCGGCCAGCAGCGTACGCAGGACGAGAAGGTTTCCGTTTCCGCTGGCAAAGTGCAGGGCCGTGTTCCCCTCGATGTCGGCGCGGCGTACTGCGTCGTAAGGTCCGCCGGGGACGTACGTCAAGAGCAGCTGGAGGATTGTGTCGTGCCCGCCGAGACTGGCCTCCATGACGGCATCCCGCCCGCGGATGTCGCGGCGGAGGATGCAAGACTTGTCTTTTTCGCATAAAAGATGCACTACTTCAGTGTGGCCGGCGCCCGCGGCCAGCATCAGGGCCGTCTGGTGGTTCTCGTTGAGGGCGGGGCATGGCTCTTCGTGGCCGGCCTCGAGGAGCACCGCGCAGATGTCTCGGTGGCCGAGGGACGCGGCGAGATGGAGATTCGAGTTGGATAGTCCGGAGGGGGAGGGATCGGGGTTGTGAACGAGCGAGGGGTGCGACTTGAGGATTCGGCGGAGGAGAGTGGCATCGTCGGCATGGATAGCCCGGCGGATACGGATCGACGGCTCAATCCTGCGAGTTGGCCATTAGCTTGGGGACGGAGCAGCGGGACAGCTCCAGAGACAGGGAACTCACATGGTGGACGAAGTGTCATGGCGGCCAGCGGCGGGGAGCTGAGAGCATGTCACGGAAACCGACGCGCACGCCCGAGGGAGAGTGAGGCCAGAACAACAACAGGACGCAAAAAGAAACGAGGGCGTGCGGGAGGAGCGTTCGTTATGACGCAGCTGAAGCTTCAGCTGGTTGCGGCTGTCATGAAACACAGCCCCACGAGCGTCGGGTTTGGCGGGGTTTAGTGGCCTTTTGGAGGGCGGCCCACTCCAGGACGGTACCGCAAGGTAGGGGACGCATGCGCTACAGGCGGGGCGGTGCCAGTGATGCTCCCGCTAAGATGGCGCTCATGGCGGAGGGCACGCGGGCTGGTGCCGAGAATGAAAACGGCCTGTTGTGGGGCTCGAGGCAAACAAAGACGTTTGTCAATGGCCATTGTTTCATTGTTGGTTCGCGCGTGAATGAACTTGAAGGAGAAGCTTCTAAGCACAAACAGAGAAGACTTTTTGGTCTTGTGCTGGATTTCTTCTCTTGGCCTGATGCGATGCCAAACGAAATTACATACGCCAAGCCGCACTATTTGACGAATACGCGTCTCCTTTTTATTCGGACCCTATAGAAACCAGTCCAGAGTACCCTCATCGTGCAAATAAAAACCAAGGGACATCACCTCGCCAATATGGTCATTAAATATAAATTAAATTGATGAGTTCTCGGCAGCATATACAGTCTGCGGTTCTTACGATTAGAAATGTGTATTATCCAGACTAACCTCGCTGAGACAAACCCTCGTTGGACTTGTCTGAGTCAACCATGTCTAGCATTGGGCATCTAATAATAAATTAACTATCGCCACATTCATAAAACGCCTGCACATGTTAAAAGGGTTCGGAAATTTGCCCTGAGACAAAGGGATGAAAAGAATGCTCATCTCGACAGATTAATCTACCAACATTCCAAAGACCCATCATCATAAATACGTCATTCAACCGCCTCATGAGATATCCCCTGTATGTCATTTTCTTAACCTTTCCATATAGCAAAATGCATCTCGCTACGTTCTTAATGTTTCTCCATCCCGCTCTAGCCACAAACCTAGTGTGCTATACCACGTCGCCAGCACAAACGACCACATCAACAACACTATTATTATCATCATCATCATCAACAACGACAACCACAACGACAACCACAACGACAACCACTGCTGCTGCTGCAGTATCATCCGTCTGTGCCAGAGCAAGCCGTCACTCTTGCAGCACAGGTTCCCAATGCTCAGCAGGGGAGACCTGTCAATTTAACTACTGCCAAACTAAATCCTGCCAGACTGCCCAGGATTGTCCTACGGGTTACGGTTGCACAAATGGCTATTGTTTAATAGCATGTAGCGATCCTGGTAGTTGCGGTCAGTTTTTTGTGTGTCTACAAGCGTGTGCGTCATTGACGGATTGCGGGCCGGCGGCGGAGTGCGATCATGGAGCCTGTGTTGTGGAGTGAGAAATTGTCTATAGCCATGTTTTAATCGCCAGAGACAACACACGAAAGGGGCTAGAAGAATTTGGGCCTTTGTTTTACATGTGTCAAATACCAATATTTCCAATTATATTTGAACTATGTAAAATGGGATTAACTAGGCGTTCTAAGCAATTCCCATTCCCGCCCTACCTTTCATGCCGAGAGTGGGTTAATCCAATTAATATTCAGCTAGGCCAGACTTTCGAATATTCCCTCCAAAATTCAGATAGGACCGTTAACTGATGAATAACTAACTTCTATTCCATCATGAACCATGGAAAGATGGCCTAGAAAGCCCATTGCTTAGGAATACTCAGCACCAAACTCGGGCTCATCAATGGGGTCGCCGGAAACCCCGCAGTGTCCTGGGGCCTTCCCTTGAAGGTCCTCTCCGGGCTTCTTCATCACACCCCATCTCAAGGGCAGCAGCGGCGCCCCTGGTTGTGGAATCCCGTTGGGATGATGGCAAGCGGCGGCAATAGCCAAGCTACAGCTTCCAACCAAAGAAATTCCCGTCGGAAGCCGTAGAGAACCAATAACAGTCACCCCCAAAACCATCGAAAACGAGGTAAATAAGACCAAAATGATGGCAAAAGGTGAATATCCACAGGTGATGAAAAGCGACTCATAACCCTCCGATTCTATAGCAACGACAAACAAGCTCTGAGATAAAAGCCAATGTACTAATATAGACACTAAGATAAGAGGAATGCTCCAGCGATATGGTAGCTGCAAGAAATATTGAGAACGTTGTTGCCCTCTCGGGTCTGCAGCAACACGTAGTCCGCGATGTTGGCGGCCAAAATCGCTCCATTCTCTCGCAGATAGCATCGCTGTGAAGAGGCTATTATACTGAAAATAAAGGAATGAAAAGAAGAGGTGTGGAACATTCGCAATTAGGATGCTTGGTACGACCTTGTTAGTACTGCTGCTTTTGTCGAGAGCGGTGAAGCCCATGTTGAGCAACGAAACTTCGGTTGGCGTCCCAATTCCAAGTCGCCACAATGTAGCTATATCATGGGAACCAGGTAAAATTGCGATGCCCCAGATGAGAAGCCCAATGGCGGTACTAAATGAAAGCATCAATCCAGCTCTACATGTCAGTACGGAGGTCTCTTACAGAACATAGGGATAATTGCGAGCTTGATCTCACAATGATGAGCTTATTGCCCAGCGGCGTCGGCTCACAGCTACTGCGAACCGTCTTCTCGAAGGATTCCACGAACGCAGCCCGGTCCAGTTCATGATGTTGCGTTTAACATCGTCAGATGACGCTAAGCAACTGTCTACTGATGAGGCATCTGGCATACTGAAAAATGACTCAATTGCGTCACCCAAAACCAGCAAGATTTCTTTCGGCGGCCGGTAAGCGGTGTACAAAATAATGTAGAGCTTAATGGCATTGGCGACGATGACAAAGGCCACAATTGGTGTACTGAAATAAAGCTTGCAGTATTGAGGCACTGGTTGACTCAGACAATATTTCTCTCGGGGTCCTTGAAATGGAGACCATGCATCGGCATTCTTCTTTACAGTCTGTAGCTGGTTGCGACACGGCTTATCGCACACGTCTTCACTGGTGGGACAAATCCATTCATAAATACTCATAGCGCAACCTTGGCTTAAGAATCCCGAGATGGAGGAAGTCTCTTTCCAAATAGGGAGTCCTTCCAAGGATGAGTTGGACCCTGGTTCGGTGACAATGATGAGGTGCCTATGAGATGTTTGGAAAGCCGTGCCGTATGCGTCAATGCATTCCCTAGGAGTTAGCTTTTCCAACGTACCATTTCTAGCCTGCTCCCATGTCTCTTTTATATCCGGTGACATGCGGGAGTTGTTGTATTCCCTATAAGTCCCATCTGGTTTGTCCGAATCGCTATTATAGTAACGTGTAAATCGCTCAGTCTTGTTCAATTGAGCAAATGTCCAAGAAAAAACTTCCTTGCCAGAGGAGGAATCTGCAACAGTGTAGACATCATATTTGACCGTAGATAGCGATGAAAAAACTACTGAGTTATACCTAAGCAGAGTGAGATTTAACCGCTGCCAAGGGCGGGGATAAGAGCCTACAACAGGTGCAGTGGTACCGATGACAGTACTAAAAGGGCCCAAAGCACAGCTCTGGTCCACGGTATCTTAAATAAGTTATGCACGCTAGGAACTCCGATATCTGCCCATCTTCCTACTAAGTAAACCTTTTGGACATCATCTCGCGTAGGAGCCGACAGGTATTGCATACAGTAATTGCTAGCGGCGAGCAGAAGCGTGCTTAAAACGTTGATGACCAGATGGATCGCAGTGTTGCTTTTCTTGGTACTGGAGCATAACCCTTCTTGGATAACCCTAAGTCCGTTTTTCTGGCCGAGCCGGTCTTCATATTCTTCCCTGGTGGCTGACCAGGTTGTAACCCCAATGTTCGTTAGGAGGACCAGGAATGCTGTCAAGGCATTGGTCGTGAGGCTGAACTTCCATCCAGAGATTTTGGAGCGGCGCTTCAGAGGCTTGCGTTTCGGAAATGGCAGCGGCTTACGCTTCAGAAATGACCGAGGCTTCGTCGAGATGCTGGACAATTCGAAAGTGTGGTTTGACTGTCGATGTAAGAGCGGGTCAAGGTCCTCCTCCGATCATGTTGGTTCCTTGTCGAGCCGAGTCAACATCGATGTTCCACAAAATAATGTGTCGGTCATTCCAACTTTAAAGGTGATGAACCTCGACGGATTTTTAAATCCCCATGGCACTGCTGAGCCACCAATTTACGTTTTTAGGCGGAGTTGCGAGAATGCAGAACAGAGATATCGATGCAAGTACGACACCCGTTATTGGCTATAGAACAGTGAGATTCCAAGCTACAGCACGCAGTCCAGCTTGACTCGTCACTCGATGGCCTCTGAGCGTCGGAAACTGCCTCTTTCGACCTGGTGGTGCAACGCACTTTGGATCTGGTAACGACCCCCGCATCGTGTGTTGTGATGAACATGCACCTTGTTTCCCGGTTTTCCAATTTGAGCTTCATCTCAGCCACGCGAGTGACGCAATTGTGTTTACGGCATTCCAGTCCACCGCCCGATTGAAAGCCAGGTGGATTTAATGAACATAGGCTCTCGCACTAATAGGGCTGAAACAATTGGCGTGTTTCAAGGCCACATGTCCGTATAGCCGCCCGTAAGGTAAGCTAAGTCAAAATGCTTTCTTAAGTCGTCCGGAATGGTCTTGTAAAATAATACACGATTCAAGCACAGTTTGGCACCCCCTTCTGGTTCAAGATATATTCGCTAAATCTGCTCGCTAATACTACTCAATCCACTCATTCGCAATCATGGCGCTCATGCCCGCTCAACCTGAGCCGCAGTCTCCTCCTCGTCATCCACCCCCTTGAGACCACCAGTTCGCTTCGCCTCCTCGACCTTCTCTTGGAATGTAAGTCCGGCTGAAGCACTGCGCCAGGCTGGCAGGTTGTTTTCGAAGATGGCGTCAACCTCCTCCAATGTCTTTCTAGACGTTTCCGGGTACGTGAAGAATGCGTGGAAGGTCATTACGATGCAGAAGGTGCCAAAAATCTGTCAACTCATGTTAGCGATCCAAAACTGGCATCTCCAGTATCGGTCCAAATACGTACAACATAGGTTTTCCATTGGATGTTCGTAAAGCTGGGAGGTACGAAGAAAGCAAGTGCAAGGTTAAAGCTAACCCATTGTTAATAAGTCACCTCAGGAAGGACAACGATGCATCCACTTACGCCCAGTTACCTGCGGCTGCGAGACCGACACCCTTGGCACGGTATGTCAATGGGAACACCTCACTGGCATAAATCCAGGCTACTGGTGCCCATGTGAGACCATACACAGCCACAAACAGATACGCCAGAGCGATCACACCCTTGGCCGGTGGGCCACTGATGGACCATTTCAGGATCTCATTGCCTAGGTAGATGGTTGGTTACATGCAAATCGCCAATTCTGCGGATATACTCACCATCAACACTATCAACATGGTGTCCATACGAGGCCATCAGACCAGCAGTTGCGAAATGGAAGACGCCACAAACAAAGGCACCACCGATGAGAAGCCATCGGCGACCAAGACGGTCGACGAATGGCAAAACCGCACCAGTAGTTACCAGAAAGATTACGTATTGGATAATAGAAGAGGTCAAGGCGACATTTCCAGACTAAAAAGAACGCATTAGCCTGGAACCCATTGCACCCGTTACCGAGCAGAAGCATAGTGGGTATGAAGCCATAGGCTTCAATGTCAAGGTTTTATGGGATCAACTCACCATTCCAGCCATGTTGAACACATAAACGAGATAGTACAGCATCACATTGCCTCCCCTATACACCAGGTTAGCTTTGGGACTGCCAACACGACATGACTGACCAAAACCATGGGACAAACTCACAAAAGTTGTTGCCAGACCTGGACACTGACACCGACCATGGTTCGCTTCCAGATTTTAGGACCAAAGAGGCCCAGGTAGCCAATATCCTTGGACTCCTTGGCAATGCGCACAGCTTCTCGGACTTCCTCCATTTCAGCGAGAACGACTGGGCTGTGAAGGTCACCGCCGGCATGAAGGTGAGCAAGTGTACTATGGGCCTCTTCCCAACGGTCATGGCTTGCAAGCCATCGTGGCGACTCGGGGAAAAAGAATAGTCCAATGAACAGGAAGAGTCCGGGGACTGCCTGGATTCCCCATGCGATTCGGAATGCCGAGGGCGTATCGATGGACACGGAGCAACCATATGAGATCAGGTACATGATGAGGATTCCTATGGCAGTTAGAGGAGCTGTTAAAATGTAAGTGTTGTCTTTTACTTACCCCATTCAATTGACCACTGCTGGATGCCAACAACACGTCCTCTTGTCTCCGAAGGAGCAAGTTCTGCAAGATAGACCAGAACTTGGGAACTCGTAACACCAACTGCGAGTCCACTAACAATACGACCCGCGATCAAGTGGCCGACATTCTGACTGGAGCACTGAATCGCGGCACCAATGATCCAGACGATACAGGCAATCATGAGAGAATAGCGACGGCCCAGTCGGTCAGCAAGGTAACCAGCAGCAAGAGCACCGAGGAACGATCCACCAGACATCGAGGCAGTGATTCCTCCCTGCTTGGTGGATCCAGGATGGTTAAAGTACTCCAAATACTGGTCACTGCCGATCCAGGCACTCATTGAACTAACATCAAAGCCGAAAAGCATGCCGCCAATGGTGCCAATGGCGGCAAGAGCTGCAGTAACAAGTTAGAATGCGAGTACAGGCATTCATGATAGTATTCATACCGTAAATGTTCCAAATCCGATACATGGTGAAGGAATTTTGGTGAGATCTCTCCACCACTGAAGTGCTGGTTTACAAGAAAGGCGGATGAGCTTGTCTAACACAACGTCAACATGTTGTCACCATACTTGATCTTTTTATATCGTAAACAACTCTACGTACTTACAGGAAGGATCAATCAATCAATCAGTGCGTACGGATCGCGTGGAGCCGCTTTTAGAAGCGCACGTATCGTAATTGAGAATTTCAATGGGGCTGTCTACTAAATTCAACGTCATCACAGTCCCCCGCAGCACTGTGATGGGGGAGGACGGGGCCCCAGGATCTCCCTCCATGATTGCTTGACTGAGGCAAGCGCCCGTACCTCAGCTCATGACCCCATGAGCCTAATGACACCGGCCGGTGTCAATCTCCACCGGAGCAGCTGGGTTAGATCCCCGCTGGAGCTTTTATCCGAGGGCCTCGCTTGCATCCGCTCAATACGGGAGTTGGGTTTGGGAGCCCGATCAGCAAGATGCTTACAGATGTCTTGGCTCTTAATCAGCGGCGGCGGGACATGCAAGTCGTAGATGATGGGTTGATGGCGTAGGGTTGGTTGCATGACGGGGCCGATGGTGCCACGAGGTGGCTTGAGGCTCAAGAGAGGGACGCGAACATTGCCAGTAAATGATATCATTGCTTATCCCCTGCAGGCCTCCCTACTTGTTTCAGCTTGCAGTGCTACCCTACCAAGCCGTGGGCATCATGTCCAAACGCCACTGCCGTGTGCCGTTTGCCGTGTGCCGAGTCGCCTCTTTGCAAACGGCGGCTCGTAGCTAGCAGGCTTGGAGAAGTTGGGTTCCATCCCATCGACGCAGCGATTGGAGCGCATCAGCGATTCTGGCTCTGATCGCCAAACGGTGCGTCCGCTTGCGGCTCCGGATGTTGGCCGTCGACTCCACTTCATTACGGGGATGCCCCCATGCTCGATAGGGAATTACACGGCAAGCATCAGGTTGGCCGTGCAATACGGAGGGAATTATGTCGCGCCAAAGGCGAAGAAGGCCGCTCATCGAGGCATTAAACCCGTCATGTCGGCCGCCATTTATCAATGTAATCACGTTGAACTGCATCAATCGCATGTCCTGTGGGGAAAGGGCCGAGATACCGCCTAGTCCCCTGTTCCCCCATGGAGGGTTCATTGGGGTAGACTGGGTCTGCAAAAGCCATTGGAGGACGCTGCTGTCTTCTCCAACTCGTGAGCGCAAAAAGCACTTTTTTTCTGGAGTCCCGTGGGGATTCTGGGGGCATATTGACGCGTGACGATAAGTTGCTGGGTGGAGGGGACGAAGACTCCAAAGCAGGAATGGTGCACACCACCACGCGCCATCACTCGGACTTTCGGGTCTTATCGAGATCGTCAAACCCGTTCGCTAGCCTTCGTTTCCATGCAATGCAGCCAAGCCAGAACGTCTAGAACGCGTTTGCTGCGCCGCCTCGGTGTCCTGAAACTCCCCGTAGCGTGAACGAGCACACCTTTTTCCTATTTAACCATCCGGATATATTCAAAATGAAACCCTTCCGAGCCTTCCATTCCACTGTTCCGCTGTATCTCCAAAACAAAGCTGGCGCGTTCCTCAATTAAGCCGCGATCCGCTCCAACCGGCAGATGGTACCCCGTTTCGTTCCAACTAAGCTTAATACCCACGTGGCACCAGATATTCGAGGCTCATTCCTTGATGCGGTCCTATCAAACCCATTTTCCTAGATTATCCTGGTTTTCGGAGGATTCAATAGACTTTTGCTAATCTGGTGGCGGTGAAATGGTCGATCTCATATGGTGGCACTAGCCAAGCGCGCGAATGACAGAGCGTGGCACACGACGACACATGTCCATGGAGCCGACAAGTAACTAGGTGAAAGTAATTAACTCATATAAATATAAAATCAAATAACATGATAGTAAGCTTACATGCCCATTATTAGATTGTATTTATTTATTACCCATTCCTGATCGCAGGATGTGAAGAGAAGTGCCACAATGTACCATACAACTGTTTAGCCGGATACAAGAAAATAGTATCGTAGATATGTCGCATCGCCTAAGTAAGATGGACCTACTTCAGCCAATTCATTAATCATTTTTCTCGAATGATAGAAGCGGTCATTTACTATTCCACTGCACACTTCGTCAGTTAATATTCCAATGGGTTTATCCATAGGTGCGCTTGAGAGTCATTACGTACGCACTAATGGTGCTGTGGGACTTGGATGGTTGAAGCTTATCAGTACTCAGCAAATACCTTTGTCTCGAGTAAGATGCTCCACATTTCATGTTTATTGCGTGTGGATGGGCGGTAAGTCTCAAGGTTCAATATGCTAACGTTGTCTGTCCACCGTAAGATGACCTCCCCAACATGTGGCCTCTCATTTTTAACTGTTACAGCTCGGTTACAAATAGCCACCAGTCAGCATAAGCAAACAGAGATTTTTCTCCCTCAACTTGCATCAGCTACCTGCTATAGAATCATGGTCATGTTATAGGGGGCCCATCTTGCGGGGTCGATCTTCTAGTGGCCGACGTTAGCCCAAACAACTTCACATATATGAAACACGGTTTTGTTTCTCGCCTACAGGTTGATCACAACCAAAACACTAATCCTTGTTATCACCAGGGCATTACTAGCGGATGCACGGCAGGGATGGGGTATAATACATGGATAATATTCTAATTCTATAGATCTCACCCAGGGGAATATGTACAAGAAAGATACAGTGTCGAGGTCAAGGTTCCTCAACAAGGGCCATCTGATTCAATCGGTACGTACCCTTGCACGAAACTAGTAACACCATTGCGTAGATCCCGCTACATGTCACCTATTCTCCAGATAGCCGACCACCACCAAAACATACCCAAGTCAAGTACACAATCCCTCTCCACCGGGAAGTAGGAGCCAGTAGCGCGTTACGCAATCTCACCCCACTTAGAAGTTGGAGGTAGCAGTGTACTGGGCGTCGGCTGTAACCCCAACATTTGAAACAACAACAGTCTCACCCGATGTGCTCGTCACGCGAACGGAGAATGTCTCGGCCCCGAAGCCGCTGGTGTTCTCGAAGAAGTTGTAGGCGGAGCGGGTGGTGGACTTCCAGGAGGAGCCTCCGTCGGTGCTGACCTCAAGGCTCTTCACGGGCTTGTTGTGGTTAACGACCTGCATGGAGAACCAGTAGGCGGAGGTGCCGCTCTTGTTGTGGAGGACGAGGGGCGAGGTGATGCCGCAAGGAACAAAGGTGTAAGAGGTGCTGACTTGTCCGTTGGTGCCACCAACAGCGGTGAAGGCATCCTGGAAGAGATCAAGGTGGCCAGCATCGCACTCGGGGCACTGGTCGACAATCTAGATACCCAGTTAGTATACTACTTCTCAGAGTGAATGTTAGTCCTACCATAGCCTTGATGGTCTTTCCAGAAGGACCAGTGACCTGGATGCAGGCACCGCACTCGGCAGCGTTGTCCCACTTGGCTCCGGAGTAGGCAGTACCGTAGATGCTACTGGGAAGAGTGTAGGTGGTGAACATGCAGTTTCCTCCGCTGAGGTTACCGCCGTAGAAGGTCGAAGTTCCGGAGATGGCGGCGGAATCAGACTGGACGGACTCGCTGGTAGAACCGCTGGAGCCAGAGGAGGCAGAGCTGCTAGCGGCGGCGGCGGCGCTGGAGGAGGAGCTGCTGGAAGAACCGCTGGAGGCGCTGCCACCAGAGGAGCTACCACCATTGGCGTAGGTGGCTGCGGGTTGGACGGTCGAGCTGACGGGGGTCTCGGCGGCGATGGCAGTGGCGCTCACGACGGCGGCGCTGGAGTGAGAGTGACGGATCTTGCAGGCACGTCCCATGACAGCCGGGATGAGGATGAGAGAAGCAAGCGTGACCTTCATTTTGGCGGTTGTTCAAGCTGAGATCCAAGGGGACTCGTTCGGACTCCTGGTTGTCGAAGGGTATAGAAGCAAAAGTAAATGAGCGATGTCGAGATTCACCTGGAATCAAGAGACTGATACTGAATAAAGGACTGGAAAGGAGAGACTGTTGAATCAAAATCGACAACACAAGAAGCTGGTAGTACCAAGAAAAAAGACGGGTGCCGTCGTCCGGACTTTTATAAGGGTGTCGTCTAGCCCCCTGTTCACAGGCAATTTCAGTTCCCCTCGCGTCCCGAGGCTCACCTGAATGCCCAGCAAGCCTACATACTGAGGCCATTTCCAGTATAGGGCTGATACACTCGAGGGGGTCCTTTCAATTTCAAGTAGAGACGAAAACAGGGATTACTGTTGGACGACCCGGCGAGAGGATTCCAGGGTGCCGGGGGTTCCATGAGGATGGAGCCGGGGCCCGGTTCATGAATGCGAAACGGAAAATCGCAACTCCGCTTAGTGGCTCGATGGATGGAACGTTAAAGAGGGGACATCAGAACACTGGGAGAAGCGTGGTGTCGAGTTGGTACCCTTGTCTTGGCCGCTTACGAAATCCAAAACTGAAGCCGTTTTCGCTTCTGTATAGGAAACAGTTGAAAAAAAAGGATGCTCTTTTGGGCTCCCCCTCACATACAGGCCCATCCCTCACAATCGGGAGAGCATCACGATCAGATCGGTGCCTCTTGCTGGTCCTTGTTTGATCGGAAACTCGGCCGACGCACAACAGTTCAAAACGCGACATGCCCTCGCAGAGTAGAATATCCACCAATCGGCGGTTGCGTTTGGACCAGCTGCTAAACCGTTAGTGAGGTCCACACCGAGACCGTTTTTACTGCGAAACATACGGATGCATCGGAATTCCCAGCAAAAGAAAAAAAAGAAAAAAGACTTTTCTGCCGTGACAGGTCATGTTGGGGACCGTTGCACCTCATCAAACAGTGCATACAACCGTTGACCCGAGACTGGATATCAATTTCTCCCCGCCCCATGCAAGTGCGACGTTGACAGGCAGAACCCCTGTCTGGTGTGCTCCGCACCTGCATTTGACAGCGGAACGTGTTCTGTGCGGTGTCGAGAACAGACTTGTCGCTCAGCGTTAGTGTCCAATTTGAATAGAACTCACGGTGCAATCAAGCCTCAATTTTGCTTTGATTTATTGTGAGGAAATGGTATAACTATAGCACCCTTCTTTGACGTCAGAAGCACGCGAAAGTGTGGTGGCCCCGTGCGTCCATCATGCAGGAACTTAATCATCAGATGAAAAGGATATTAGCCTCAAACTAGCTCAAACTACGTTTGCGTCTCTATAGTTCTGTAAACTATAGCCATTTTAATTCAAACCTGAGACATTGAGAGATTGTCTCAGGAAATAATCAGATCATGTCATCAATCCAAATCCACCGGCATAATTTTGAATCACCCAATACTGTGTTAACACAACTACACGTGGGTTTGACCCAGAACAATCAACTTGTTTGATTCTTCAGTGTTACAATGCACCAGCGGTAGCCTATTCCATGCTCTTCAGTTGTCCTAATCGTCCCAGTTGCTCATTCATCAAGTTACGAGGTCCCATCACGCGGTAATTTGGTGACGCAATTCAAAGCTTGAATGCTAGCCCATACCCATGTTGATTTTATGGAGTTCTATCAATGCATCACAAGTTCAGCATAGTATCTAGGCTGTCTTTGGTAAGCGGGCCGAAACCAAAGGGTCAATTCAAACTCGGCACGGGATAGAATCGACAAGAAACGGTGGCAACGCATAAAACTGGTTTATCATAAAAATCCCCGATCATTTCGGTCGCCTTTATCACCTCCTACTCGAGTCATACGGAGCTCGAATAGATTATATCATCCATATGGTATCTCTTTTGGAGCCATCCATTCCATACTCAACATGTTAGCGGCGATATCTGGGATCGTACATCCGTTAGATCTCACACATAGGCTCCCCGAAAACTCACCGAAGTTGCCCGTTCGGGACGCATTAACATCTAATTTCCCCCATTGGACGAAATATTACGAGCAAAGGGTCAGTTGTCGATCTGACGGGTCCGGCAGCCAACCAAGGGTTACATAAACAATTGCGGATAATCAAACAAGCACAAGGTCAAGGATGTATCTGGGGCTTCCGGCCACTTGGTTTTGGAAATGGACATGCGCCTATTGCCATCGCTGCCCTTTTTCAATGATGCAGAGTACTGCCATTCTCACACCTCCTCTCGGACTACTCACATTTGTTCACGAGTGCGACTTGGGGAAGTTTACGCGTTTGCACAAGAATTTGCATTTTTCTCCATTTGCAAAGCAAAATTTAAGTTGCGACGTCCGTGACCCAGTTCGTTATCGTATTATGATAGAAACGCTTGCGTTTCATGTTCCACAAGCTAAGACCAGGTTGTGGGCCCAAGGAAATCCAAATTGCCTGCCAACCTGTCAGCGAGAATCGCACGATCCACCGTCCCTTGGCGTTTCAATTTATAATTTTACGGTCATGTTTCCTCAAGTTGGCTCAGGATGTAACTTCAACTTGATGAGTACGTCAGCTCCTTGGTCGCATCTGGCAGTTGCGAGCGACGAACCACGACTGGTGATGGCTTTTTGCATTGATTAATTTAACACTGTCCGGAAAGACTTTCCTGTGCCAAAGATGGAAAGATAATCCGATTTAATTGGTCGTAATTGTTTTTGGTGTTGTGGTTGTGGATGGGCGAGTTGTCGTTTTGGCCAACCTAAATTACTCACACAACTTCTCTTTACACCTCAAGCAATGCCACACATATCTCACCACCAAAGAAAAAGAGTACTCCCTCCTCCGCGAAACAAAAAAAAGAAGAAGGGAAAAATTATTTCGACCCAACTAAATTATTTCCAGATTTACACCTTACCTAGTAGTACACTATAGGTGTAAGTGTTTCTCATGGTGAAAAATTGACACTAGCTACCCTACACTACCAACAAGAGAGAAGCGCGGTCCCAGCCAATCGGTGCACATTCACCCGGCTCTACATTCCTTACGCATTTACACCTCGAGAGAAACGACCATGACACATGTAAGCTCCATATCGCCCATATTCTAGCTTGTTGCATCACAGTTTCGTCATTCTGAGAGCTCAATGATTAGCTGTATTACCTTTGTTTGAATTTCAGCTTCCTCCAACATGCTCATGCACTCCCGCGATCTCGATGCAATACCCCTGAATGGAGTTTGCCAGTCTCGCCACGACGCGGTCAATTCGTAATGCTACACATGCCAACTGCATGAAACGACGGTCATTCTATGCCATCATGGCCCCCGGGCTGCCTCAGGTCGTCATGGACCTCGTGACGGGCGTGTGGCCGATTTGGAATTGTGTTGACGGATGAGCGAGCCTTGCCAGAGACGGCGCCTCTTTGGCCGAGGGTGTGCCGTCACGCCCCAACGACAAGTGATACCCATACCCCCCACTGGTTCACTTTGCCCATTTGCGGAGCAAGTATTACTTTTTGTTGCCTCTTCCGGGGGACGAGAACGATCGCAATTAGTAAACGCGGCTGCTGTCTCCGCGCCGGCGTCTCGTGCCCTCGTTATCCTCACCCCGTCAAAGAAAAAAAAAAAACCAACAAAAAGGCGGGCGCCCCGGGTGGTGGATAAATGGGGGG